>QLPN01021591.1:1017-17190 GCA_003314395.1 Albatrellus ellisii
CGCAGTAACTGTGAGAGTGATTGGTGATACTCCGCAGCAGGTGTGAGAAGGATTGGTGAGCATGCGCAGTAAGTGTGAGAGAAAGAATCATAACTAAAGATAGAACGGGCCGATCGGGGATCGGGCGACACACGCGTCATCGCCCGATGAAGACAAAGAGAAAGAGTACGTGACCGTGAGAATCGCTTCGATAGATCAGGAGCGATTATAAGATCTATGACGATAGAGACATAAGAAAATAGAGAAAAATGAGGAGAAAAATAGGGAAAATAATAACGGCCTGACACCTCTATTGCTAGATCTTGGGAATTGCTGTGTTTTTCTCATCATCTCCTATCATGATGCAGAGAATGTGGTCTCCTATCTGGACTTCATTGTCATCTTCTTTGTCTACTTCAACCATCTTGGGTATTTCTTTCTTCAATTTTTCTGTCTTCTTCTTTCACTCTCATCTCTTTGACTACTTGTAGATGACATCTTCAGGGACAGCACATGAATGATATTAGTCCAGTATTCCAGTCTATTTCTGGATTGTGGATTTTAAGCCAAGTTTCTCCTAGAATTAGGTTGACTTTGCCAAGTCCAGTAACACAGAATGTCATTCTTTCTGTGTGATTTTGAACTTTGACTATTAAATCCACTGTTTCTTTGATGGATCCTCTTTCATTTCTTGTTCCATCAACATTGTAGACTGGTATGGAGATTGGGGGTTACCAAGTTTTAAGACAATTTGTTTTCACAAATTCTTCATCTATATAACATGTGGTTGCTCCTGAATCTAGTAGGGCTTCAATCATTACTACTTGTCCACTTTCAGGTACTTTGATTTTGACCTTTACCATGTGTAATTCTGTCTTCATACCCATGATAACATGCTTTTCTTTTTCTTGAGAGGGCATACTCTCAGATGTCTCTTTCTTCTCCATCTTTTTCTCCAATGCAATGTTGTTAAATATTTCAACAGGATCACATACATTGGCATGATCAACAGCACCATCATCCAGAGTATGTACTGAAAACATATTCTTGGACAGTCCAGTGACATCTACTGGCCATCCACCACAAAACCTGATTGCTTCTGTCTCTCTCCATCATTGAATATCATCTTTTTGAAGTCCACCATGGACATCTTTTGTATTTCCTTGTGTATTTCCCTGATGTTCTTCCTCTGAGGACAAACACTTGCCCTATGCCCCTCTTTTCTGCAGTTGAAACATATTAGGGGTCTTCCTCTCTGCACTGTATTGACATCCATTGGAACTGTGGCATTACTCTCTGTCTGTGATTGACTTGTGTTTGTGGGAGTTTGTCTGTATTGATTATAGCATGGGTAACCTTGTGGGGTTCCCCTTGCTTGCATGAGTTGTTTAAACTCCCACATATGTCTGTCCATATTTTGAGTGATATTTCGCCATTCCAAATAGGTGACTGGTGGAGGATTGATGTTGTAAAATTTAATAGAAGGTCACTGTTAAGTCCACAGCAATAACAATCTATGAGAGCATATTTGTCATATTTTGTTTTTGCTGCTGTTAACAGGAATTCTGTTGTATATTCCTCCACTGCCTTTCCCATTTGTCACATTCTATGTAATGTTTGCTGTGCTGTATGTGCTTTGTCTGGGTCTCCAAATTGATCCCTTATTTTTGTGTTGAAATCTACCCAGGAAGTAAATGGCATGGGGTATAGAGGGTTGAGGGGATTAGCCTTGTGTAGTCACTGCTTAGCAACTTGTAGATACCTCCATGCTTCTGCACTTCATCCTATCATATAGGAGAGGACATATGTGATTCAATTGCTATCCGTCCATGTCTTATTTACTGCAAACACCCAGAATAATTCTTGGATAAATGAGTCAAGTTTGTCTCACTTCCCCAGGAATGCTGTAGGTGGTAAAACTTTTACCCAGTGTTGGGCAAATATGTGGCCTGTTGGGGCATTTGGTAGGCCAGAAGTACTGGTGGGAATAGAAGGCTGGGCTTGCTGGTTCATCATAGCTGTCATGTCCTTCATTGCTTTTGCTACATCTGCCATTGCTGTGCCCAGTTAAATTATTGCATCACTTTGTTCCTTCTGTACTTTTGCCTGTTGCTTTATCTGGTCATTCATCATCTCCATTGCTTCCTCCACTTCCAATAATTGTAGTCTTGTTTCATTTTCCTGTTGCTCTTCCCTTCCCCTTTCTTCTGAGAAATCTTCTACCATTGGTAGAGACTCTCTCATTTCCCATGGACTTGGTCCTGGTTGAGTCATTGCTTGTTTTGGAAGGTGAAGGTTTGTGGGAATGAATTTTGATATGGGCTGGTGTGGTCATGGTACTCAGGAAAGAAGTGCCATGGGAATTCTTCAGGGTGATTGTTGAAGTTGGGATTATGAAGATGGAAGAACCAGATGGCCTGTTGTTGGGTGTGATAATAGGCATTGGCATAGAAATGTTGGAGAGCAGCAGAAGTCTTTGGACAAGTAGGTGGTGGAAGAGTGCTGAATCTGGTGTAGAATTTGCCAGATCTAGTTGTCTTTTCCAAGCATAGAATGTGCAGGATGGTGAAAATAAGATTGTGTGAAGTGAAAACTCACTATTCCTTTTTCAAGGGAATAGGCCTTTCAAACACAAAATGGAGGTGGAGTGAAGTAATGTAGGTACTAGTGCTACTATTACTATGAAAGAGATCTTTGTTATAGTAAAAATTATAGTACTCCTGGTCCAAACAGTTGTCAGGAGGTTCTGTGATGCCCCACTAAGTGGTAGACACCCTAGCACTACTCACTGAGGCAATGTAAGGCCTGGCACTGCAGCTGAACTATGAAGAACTGGAGAACTATAACAGTACAACACTCTCTTCAAGTGAGGAGGGGAATGATGATTTGAGACAGATAAGGGAGGAGTGTGAGGTCACAAGTGTAAGAGGAGGAGAGGGTAGGTGAGGGACAAGACAATACTCTCTAAGATGAGTCACTATGTAGCAGATATCTCAGATGTATAAAGCTGGAAAGCTATCTACCACAAGAGGTACTATATATACTACAGGGATTGGGACACAGACCATGTGCTGTCACTGTAGGGCAGGTATATGTAAATAAGATGCACAGCATCTGTGAGAAGTATCAGTAAGGAATACACAGCATTGCACTGTATCAGTAGGCATCTGTGGGAAATATAGTCATATCTGTACAGTAGGTGGCCTGATGACTAAATAGATGTAAGTCATAGATAATTGCAATAAGATCTACTGATGATCTGATAAGATGAGATAAGATATCTTTGGTAGATCTTGAGTGATAAGAGTGAAAGAAATCATAAAATGAAATGAAAAATAAATACATTCTGACAGGTGGAGCTTGGAAGTGGTGAGGTTATCTTTGGATTTTGAGAGATTGAGGTCCAAACAGGTAAGGAAATTGTGTGCTGTGGAAGGGGGGTAGTGATGGAGGAGGTGAGAGGATGGATGAACTGAGGTTCATGGCTGAGGTGGAGACAGAAAGGGGTGAACCCAGTGGAAGTGTTGACCATAGACATGAGGTCAAAATGGACATGAGGGAGAGTGTGGACCCAGTGGTATTGTTTGCAGTCCATGTGGAAGTGGAGGCACTGGATGATGGTATGGTTAGAGCATTCACTGGTGCTGTCAGTTTGGGGATGGAAAGCTGATGACATGTGGAACTTGACACCAGTAATGTGGTGGAGTTCATGCCAGAAATGTGAAATGAAGAGTTTGCTGTGGTTGGACATGATTTTGAGTGGGAGGCCATTTTCACAGAACCAGTAGTCAAGAGAGAGCCAGGTAAAATTGCAGGCAGTAATGTTGGCGCAGGTAGGGAGAATGTGAATGTCAGTGCTCAGATGGTCAGTCATGGTGACAATGGCATTGTAGCTGGAGTCCTCAGGCAAGGGACCAATAAAGATGATAGCCATGCTGTCACTGTGATCATCAGGGACAGGGAGTGGGTGGAGGGGTCCTGCAGGTTTAGATGTGAGAGATTTATTATGCTGACAGGTGGAACATGAAGGCATGCAGCCTTGCTCGAGGTCAACACACATGTTAGGCCAATAGTAGCCTGACCAGAGGGTGGCATGAAACTTGTTGAAACTGAAATGACTGAGGGCATTGTGGGTGAGGGAAAAAAGGTCATGGCAGAGTGTCTCAATGCAGGGGATGATGAGGCAGTCATGGAGGTAAATAAGACTGTCACAGACAGCAGCAGATGGGGTGCTAGTGAGGTTGCAGAGTAAACAGACTGTGAAAGGGTCAGACAAGTAACCTGAGGAGATGCAATGGAAGAGGGAGAGGTCATAGGAAATGTGAAAAAGGGAGGTGATTGTGGCAAGAGAGGGAAAGTGGTGAGAAAGGGCAAGGGTGACAGCTGTGATGAGGGACATAGAGGTGGATGAGACAGAGACTGGGAGTCAAGAAAGAGCATTGGTGACAGTGTTTTCAGGGCCCATGAGGTAGTGAATGTCAGAATGTACTTATTTTTCTTTTCATGTTACAATTTTGTTTATTCTTATCACATAAGATCTGCTAGAGATATCTTATCAAATAATCAGTAGATCTTATTGTGATCATCTATAATTCATATCTATTTAGTCATCAGGCCAATTACTATACAATTATGACTACATTTCTCACAGACACTTATTGATACTATGCAATGCTGTGCATCTTATTTACATATGCCTACCCTATAGTGACAGCACATGGTCCATGCACCCTCCTTAGTATATATAGGATACTCTCTGTAGTAGATAGTCTTCAGCTTTATACATCTGGGATATCCACTTATCAGCATGACCTCATCCTAAGTTGTATTGTCTCTTACCCCTTTTCCTTTCCTCCTCATATAGTTGTGACCTTACTGACTAGTGTGTGCCTCACAGTGAATATCAAAATCATATTGCAAGAAATTTTCTTGCCAGCAGCTCTGTCAATGAGAGAGGTCATGCTGGGTAAAATTTTGCTCAAGAGTCTGATGGTCAGTGCAGACAGTGAAATGGGAACCTAAAATTTCAACACACCACTTCTTGAGTGCATGGACAATGGCAAGGAGTTCCTTTTCATAGACAGGGTAATTCAGCTCAGGGCCAGTGAGTTGAAAGCCACAGGGCAGGCCACTTCCCAAGAGGGGCCCCAGAAGAGCACAGTGCCCATACACCACTCACTGGCATCACAAGTAACAAAAAGTGGTTATCACCAGGATGATCATGGTCAATTGTTGTGAGGCAGTTGTGGCAAACAATGAGATGTTTGATGGCATTGAATGCAGCTTGGTGGGGTGGCAACCACTGGGGAAAACAGGCATCAGCATCCTTGGTGGTCAGGGGAGTGAGGATGCAGGTGTGCTCAGTGAGTTGGGGAAGAAAAGTGGTGATATAATGGACAAGTCTGAGTAAGGAGCAAATGTCCATGGAGTTGCAAGGAGTAGGCCAATCAAGGATGTGTGTGACTTTGTCAGTGTCAGCTTCAATCCCACATGCAGAGATGGTGTGGCCAAGAAACTTGATTTCATCACAGAACAGGGATGTCCTTTTGGGGGAGCAGTAGAGATGGGCATCATGGAGTGCCTGAAGGACAGTCTGAATGTTCTTGGCATGTTCCACAAGGGAGGATGACCAGATGATAATGTCATCAAGATAAACATGACAGATGATGCCAAGGAGGGGATATGGGGCAGCAGTCATGTGGCATTGGTGAGTAGCAGGGGCATTGTGGCCACCCATAGGCATTATGGGCCATTCATAGAGGCTGAAAGGAGTGGTGACAGTGGTGGGGTGGATATAATCAGGGTGTATGTGGGTCTGAAAGAAGGAATTCATCATATCTATTTTGCCCCAGATTTTGCCTTTGGCACAGTTGGACAGGATATTGTTGACATGGGGGAGGGGAAAAGTGTCAGGCACAGTGTTCACATTAAGCTGGCAGTAATCATTGACCCAACAAGGTAGGATCATGGGGTCTGCTTTAGAAATGATGAAGGCAGGGGAGCAATGAGTGCTAGACAAGGGGCAGATGCAGCCAGCCTGGAGGTGCTGGTTGATATGTGTGTGTCAAGCCTCTTTGTACTTGTGGGGACAAGCATATTGATGGTTTTGTTGGCATCTTTCAAGGTGATGTGATGATAGACATTGGTCAGGAGATCATTGACATGCAGGAGATCTGAAGGGAAGCAATCAGCAAATTTAAATCTCATGCACTGGTCAAGCTCAGAGAGCTGTACAGTGTGAGTGGACATGGCATCAATGGCATCAATGGCATCAAGGGATGAGATTCAACCCTGGATGGTGGCAGCAATGTTGGGCCACACATCTTCTAACATCCATTTGATGCATGGATGGTGTGAAATGAGTTGGTCTTCCAGTTCCATCAGAACTGTAGGATAATGATCTATAAAGCATGGAGGGGGAGATGGAGGTGGTGACATGGGATCATCATCATCATCATCATCATCATCATCATCATCATCAGGATCATGCAATAAATCATAGGTAGTGTCCTTGGGGATGCAGGTGTGTAGGTCATTGTCAACAACAATACAATTGTAGGACAAGAACAGACCACCCAGGATGATGGGCATACAGAGAGAAAGAGCAACAAGGGCCCAAACAATGTGAGATTCATACATGGAATCTAATGAAGACAGGGACAACTTGACCCAATGGGTCACAGGCATCAGGTGGACAGAGAACAGATGAGGAAGAAATAGAATCAGTGGGGGCAAATGCAGACCCTAAGGGGACAGGTGTGGGGAGACATCAGAGATGTAACCCCATTTCACAGGCCAGCAATTCACAAATCAGGACATACTGTAAGCCATTGTCAATGAGTGTGATCATCTGATGGGAGGAGACAGGTCCATCTAGTTGGCAGTGCCATAATAAGGCATTGGTGTGAAAGGGGGGGGGAGGAGAATGCAGAGAAGGAGAAGGGATGCACTCACCATCATCAGACTCATCAGAACCAGGCAGGATGACACTGGTGCTGAAGTCAAGGGCATTTGGGAGGACAGCAGTGATGATGCCACAGAGGGGGCACAGGAGGCAGAGAGAGCCATGGCCTCCATGAGGGGAGTGTAATGGTTGACAGCAGGATAGTCATTGGGGCAGGCAGAGGAGTGGTGCCCAGCCTGAAACTTGTGGTACTTGAAGCAACCATCATACTTGGTGAGAAGGTTGTGCTCTGCTGGGGTCAGTTTCAGGACAGTGCAACAAGGTTGGGAAGGAAAAGAGTGGTGGAAACAGATGCAGGGGCAGGAACCTGAGAGGTAGAGGAAGACTTAGCACAGTTTTAGACAAACAACTTGGAAACAGCATCAATGTGGTGGGCCTTTTTGCATATGTGATGTTGGTCAATGCATAAGATGTGGCAGAGCCATGTCTGGAAAGGCATATCCACATCAAGAATTTGTGCTGGACCTTGGCAGCAATCTCCAGATTCAGTCTGGAGCTGAACTTGCAGCAGAAAGTGTCATCAGCAAGATGAGAAGTGGTGGTGATGAGGAGCACATTTATGCCACTAAGATCAACCTACCAGTCCAAGAAAGGTGTTTCTTCTTGTCAAACATTAAGCAGGGAGTTGCTGAGGTGTGACTCCCAATCAGGCTGCAGCCAGAGATCACAGAGTTCTTTGACAAATGCAGTGAATTCAAGTAGTTGTCAGGCATGGGTCTTGGAAGCCATAAGAGGACATATGGGCTTGATTCTCAATGGCATTGTTTTTGATGGAAAAATAAGCCTTGCAGCTGCCAACCCACTGGCACAGGACTGCCAGTGAGAGTAGGCCAGGCATCAGGATTGGGGGCTTGGAGAGGGAGGGTTGCTTTGAACATGCAGGCTATGGAAGACAGGAAAGTAAAGAAAAAGAAAAAGAAAATAATGAGATAAATGAAAGGTGCAAATATGACCTGACACATGTGTGAGTAAGTACAAGGACTGCCATATGTAGAGGGGACATGCATCATCTGGAGTAATGTGTGGGGTGAGATAGTCTATGGGCAGTCCACAGAGAGATGTGTATATTCATCATGTGTACATATAGTGTGTAGTGTAAATGGTGCAAAGGAGTATGCATGTGATAGAAGAGAGTGTTTTGCAATTTCTCATTGTTTGCTGATTAAACAAGAACAAATAAGACCAAAGTGTAAGTTGATGTCTGAAACTAGAATATCAGGGCTACACATTGGAAAATGAATTACATAATTTGGATCAGTATCAATGGAGATACAGACAGTTCAATCTAGAATGTCATTGAATCAAATTTTGTAACTGGTTGTCAGAACTGTCAAACTTTGACAGATATGTGATTGACAGATGGTTGCTATAGAGATTGTATCTTAGCAACCACTTCAACTGAAGTTATTTAAGCACTGATAACCCACTCAATGCTTTTCAATTCTCCCATGTGCTCTATCTCCTCTGCTCAGAAGGAAAACATCATTGCTCTAGCCAGCAATGGTCAATCCACTTGTAAAATTGCTTCCTCTCTGGATGTTAGCCAGCCTACAGTTGCCAGGGTCCTCCAAAACCTCCTTCCCAACCATCAGTCACCTCATTCTGGTTGTCCTTCCAAGCTCTCTGCCACCTCTGAATGTGCTATCATTACACAAATCACAGGAAAGGTTGCCAATGCTGTCCAGGCCACAAAGCACATCAATTTCATCATCCCCAACCTTGTCTCCTCACAAACTGTGCACCAAGTTCTTAAATGACATTCATTAAAGGCTGTAAAAAAGAAGAAAAAGCCACTACTCTCTGCAGTACATCACAAGAAATGCTTAGCCTTTGCTTTGAAGTACCAAAACTGGACTGTAGAGGACTGGAAGAGGATTATTTGGTCAGATGGAAAGCAGTGGGTTTGGAAGCAGGTTGGCCAGGGGCTGATTGATCATGAGGTGCAGGATACAGTGAAGTCTGGAGGTGGAAACATCATGGTATGGGGCTGTATGGGTTGGGAGGGAGTTGGAAGACTTGCAGAGGTTGAGGTGAAGATAAATGCAGATCAGTATGTGAGTATTTTGGAGGACAACCTACTGCCCAGCCTGGAGGAATCAGGGTTTTCTGCCAAGGATGTCATTTTTCAACAGGATAATGACCCCAAGCACACCTCCAGAAAGGCCACCAAATGGTTTCAAGATGATGATATCAATATTCTGGACTGGGCTCCACAGTCTCCAGACATAAACCCCATTGAACATCTGTGGCAACATATCAAACAACAGCTGGGGGAGTATTCAACAATGCCTAAAGGAGTTTGGGAGATTTGGGAGAGAGTGGCAAAGGTGTGGAATGAAATTCCACCAGAGGTGTGTCAGAACTTGATTGAATGTATGCCTAGAAGACTTGAAGCAGTGATTAAGGTCATACAAAGTATTAGAATTCCTAGTTTCTGGTTTTTTGACAGGCAGTTACAAAATTGATTCAATGATACCCTAGATTAAGTTGTTTATATCTCCATAGATACTGATCTAAATTACATAAATGTTTTTAAAATATATAGCCCTGATGTTCTAGCTTTAGGCATCAACTTACACTTTGGTCTTATTTGTTCATGCAGGTTATGGCAGGCAACCACAATCATGAACAACACAAGCAGCAAGTACATTGAGTCTCTGAGTGTGGAGAGCAAGGGCTGCATGGCTGCAGCAGTAAGAAGTAATGTGGACAACAGTAGGTTGCCACAAGGTAAAGAGAGAGTGCTGCAAGGTTTTGTGAGATAGGGTTTAGAATAGGATGTAGGAGTACTCACTCAGTGTCTGTAAGACAACAACTGAGGAGTAGTAAGGTATGTAGCACATCTTATATAGTGTTTGGAGATGATGGTTAAAGTGGAGAAGGGATCCTAAAGTACAAGGATGCCTAAAAGTGTGGAGGACACATGTCATCCAGAGTGTAGGTGGTGTGGGAGTGGGGAAGAACCCCATGGGGTTGTGAAGAATAGGTAATGTGTCAAATGTATGTAAATGTGTGTAAGGATGAAGAGGAAGTGGAAGCCAAACAAAAATGAGGAGTGAGAGACATATCAATGTCATACAGTAAATGTTCAACATTATTTGTTCTGGTTCCTGATTTAATCAGTAAACAATGAGAAATTACAAAACATTGAATCAACTTTGGAAGTCACTGTATAACATACAAGAAATAACAAAGGCACAGTATTGTGCTTTGTTGCCATTGAATGACTTCAGCTTGTTGACTTTGACAATGGGTTTAGCCAGGGTGGACATGGTAATAACAGGTGCAGAGGTGACTGGGGTATGACAAGGGGTTGAACTAGAGTAGGGGGTAAAGGGACAATAGGGGTGACTGAGGGTCCTGTGAGAAGCTCGGTGGGTAACTCCACTTGATTAATAGGTGCTCCTGGTGATGAGCATCACACATGTGTAGCATCAGAAAACAACCATCCGCAACACCAGGCAAATACAGCAACATTAATGCACCACATGCAATAATCACCCACAGTCATATCAATCATGCAATTGTGTCAGCACCAGAACAGAGGACTAGGTTGAGCCAATGAGGAGCAGGACTGATAGGACATATCAGCTGAGGCTTGGTTGAGGCATGCCAAAGTAACCATGGAGTCATGAGTTGCAAAGTTGGCATTTGGTGCAATCAATACTATTCCCTTTTCACTCATCCTTTATAGTAGGATACTTTGTCTGTTTTATTTCCTTGATGCCTGTACCCCACCTCATTTCCAATTATCCCTATGATTGACCCTTCATTGTAACTTTCCTGTTGTGCTCTAGTCTTGGAGCTAACCCTGTATTTATATGACTCATCATCTGTCAGAAATGAATAGATTCTCCCCCCCACCTGTGATTTGTCTCCCCTCTCCTGCCTGAGTCAGAAGGTGAAAAGTGCTATTTGTCCATCCTCTCACATGTCCACTTAAATCCAAGAAAGTATGCACACCTTGTAGGTCACATTGATACTTGCATTGCATCTGCATTGTATTGCAATATCTTCTGCATTGCATCATGTCTACTCCTCCATTGTATTGCATCTGCTCTATTGTCATTGCCACATATATCATGTCACATTCTTGTTGTATCTCCCTTTTGTCACCCAGTTGTGTTGCATTATCACAGTTATTGCTCTAAACTACTAACTCCCTGTAAGACAGCAGTCCCACATATCCCATAAGGGAGACTGGCATGCACTAAACTAAGGATCACTCCAAAGAATAGGATTTGCCAGCCATAACAAGCTGGAGTATACTCAGCTATCTACCAAAGACTATACTACAGCTATAAGTGCATGGACCAGCACAGTAACTATAGGGCAGGTCTATGAAGACAATACCTGCAGTAAGTATGACATCATGTGCAGCATGGGCACATCCAGAGCACAAAGTGACAGTAAGTAGATAAAGATAAGATAAGATGAGAAAGAATGAAAGGAAAGATCATCTTATCTAATCAAATCAAAGGAAAACAGAAAAGAAATGTAAAAGAAAATAAAAGAGTAAATGCTCCAATAACAAAGCCTGACACTCCCTTTACTTTGGTGTCTAGAGAATCTTACAGCTTGCACCCTTCAGCAATCCTATTGTTGTCTCTCTTCCTTCTTGGGCATCCACCTGTGCTCTACCCACCTACTCCCTTTTGTCTTCCTTGAGTGGAGAAACTAGGCCTCAAGGACCACCACACCATTCATCACACTTTCAACATTGTTCTTGTCATGAACATAAGGTGGTACACTCCACCACTCCTTTCATTTTCTCTTCCTTTTCTTTATTTTTCTTGATTTCATATGGCTTTAACATATCTTAATTACAACCAACCATTATTAGACAAGTTTGTGCTTATATAAGCATAACCAACTATTCACCTGACAATAGACATTCATTTACTTATCTCAAATATATCAATAGTGCATACAAATAGTTAACAGCATCATTCCTTCTTTCATTTTATTATTACATCTTCTCTAATTCTCAATCACATCCAATTGACAGATTACCTTCCTTTTCATCTTAAGATGATGTCATGCCGATAAGTGGATATCCCAGATGTATAAAGCTGAAGACTATCTACTACATAGAAGGTCCTATATACTACTAGAGACAGCACACAGACCATGTGCTGTCACTATAGGGCAGGCATATGTAACTAAGATGTGCAGCATTGCACAGCATCAATAATTGTCTGTGAGGAATGTAGTCATAATGATATAGTAATCAGCCTGATGACTAAATGAGTATGAGTCATAGATAATCATAATAAGATCTACTATTGATCTGATAAGATGAGATAAGATATCTTTAGTAGATCTTATGCAATAAGGATGAAAGAAATCATAAAATGAAGAGAAAAATAAGTATGCTCTGACAGCCTACTGGTGTCCCTGACAATAAGACTTCTTCTCATCTGCTCACTATGTGTCCTGGCCAGGCACTCTCTCTGAATTAGTCTCTTGTTTACTAAAAGGCTTGTGATCCCCTTTCCTATAGGAGGGGAATCCTCATCTTTCTTAGAAGTATTCTGACTACATACTGAATCTTGACAGTACACTCCAAGACTCTCTGCCCATAGGATTTGGCCACTGTTCATGTGCTGAACCCTTACAGTTGTGGTCATGATAGTAGATTTTGCTATCACCACACCACAGCACATATCACCAGAAAATCTTGAGTATACAAGTAAAGTTTGTTGGTTGGTGGATGCTCATGAAGACTGGAGGTGCCAATATCTGGTTAGTGCCTACAAGTCTCTAATTTTGCCAGTGTAGATATTCAAGAGTATGTCAAAAGACAATGGCATTTTGTCTGGAATAGAACTGGAACTCCAGATGAGGTTTGGTGGGAATTGGTGGAGCCATGGTGTCAGCTACACAGTGAGATGTAGTAGCTTAGTCTAGAGTTAAGATCTAGTATGGCAGGATGGCCAGCTATGATCTTACAGGAACAGAAGAGAGACTCAGGGTGTAGCACACTGTCTGAGAGCACAACAGAGATGATATAAAGCCAAGAGCAAGTAGTAGTGGATACAAGAGACTAAGGTGGGGCTTGTATCATACTTGGATGTCTTTATATACTGTACAACTATGAGTAAAAGAATATTCTGTCATAGTAAAAATAATACAAGGTTGCATCATGATATGTAGAATGTTCTGGTAGACTGCACAGGAAGAACATATGTTTGTGGAGTAGAATGCTGTGGCACAGTAACCAGTAGATTTGTAAGGAAGAAAAGGGAGAAAAATCATAACAGCAGCAATTGTACACCTCTTGTCTCATGTTCAACTCTCATTCCACAATAGTATGCATTGGCCCGAGGATAACAGTGGTTCCCTTCTGCCTTGCCCCCGGCGACGAGAACCCACTGCACCTGCATGCATCTCATCGGTTTGCATTTTTGTGAGCGGTATCACGGGCTGTATGTGTTGGAATTGCAAACTGGCACATGCACAACTTACTTGCTACTACCACATTTTAGGCAACTCGGCAGAAGCCGACGCGCGCGCAAACTTTCGTCTCCAAGCCTCTGCAGAAAACATATTATAGCTACTTTTTCGATCACTCCACTACTATACGATTCCAAGCCACATGCAGTTTATTTAGCCAACCTACGATAGCTCTTTTTTTCCCCCTCAGTCCTCGTGTTGTTTTCGAGACTGAGTGCTTGTTGTCCTTGCCTTTAGGATGTTTTTTTTGGTGTTTCCTGTGCAGAAGAACACCTATATATATATAAAGTTCTTATTGCAAAAGTATGCTCATGGTATATCAGGCTAAATCGGTGTCATTGTTGTGGAAGCCCTTTCGGTCGCGCCAACTAGCAATATTCGACTGCCTGATGGTAATAGAGGCTGAGCTGGACTGCAAAGCACGAGAAACCGTGCCGCTGTGTTATCCAGAAACAGCACTGAGAGTAGGAGCTGTAGAGGATGCGGAGAAAGGATGCGGAGGGGAATGGACAGTACCTGCTCTTCGCTACTAGCATTCCACTAGCACTGGCTCTCAAACTACAAAATAATATATTATACTCCGTTGTATATTCCACGCAGGTATCTGGCTTTAAAATTGCTCCCTCAAACAACGCAAATATGCACAAGATTATTATTCGAAGTAGTGTACTCAAAACCAGATTGGCGACATCGTCATATGCGACTTATCTCAAAGTATGGCAATATACAGTAAACGGTCTACGCGTGCTCTAAGAATCAGGAATTAAGTTCTCGAACCATTTCTGGAAGTCAAGTACTACGAGTCGATGAGAGTCTGTTACCAACGTCACTTTATCGTGCGAGATAGCGATATCCTTGTTGAACGTTGGCATCAAAGGTCTATATCCCAGTGGGAGCCAGCACACTCGCCGATCGCATTTGCCTACTCGGACAATCCAGATCCAGCCGTCCTCTCGCAACCTCAACAACGTCTCCATAGAGGAAGGCACAGCGTCGTCCGCGGCGCATGGGGGGCGGTGCTGGGAAGGTATGGGGAAGAGACCATGATCTGTAAGGATGTACCTGTGGTTGTCGAAGAAGGAGCAGGATGACATGCGATGCCAGGTATCGCGTTCAAAGAGCAGATGGACCTGCTTAGTTGACCTTGCCGATGCTACGTCCCAGACACGCACCCGGCCGTGCCCTTCACCCATCAGCAGCCGTGTCCCATCCTCAGCCCAGGCGAGTGGGGTATGGGACTTCCCAATGACAACTTGATGCATAACAACTATTCTACCTGATTTAGCATCCAGCAGGCCAAATTCCTCGACTCCCAGCCATGCGACCAGGTCGTTCTGCGGAGAAAACATGACGCAGCAAGCCCGATCCGAGACCCGTGTTCGCCACAGACGAATACGGCTGTTCAGGTCCCAGAGCTCGGCCCAGCCCTCGGCATCACCCAACGCGATCCGTCTGCGATCAGAGCGAAATGAAAGATTTTTTACACAATTTTCGCCAAGGCGACTCAGTCTGGCGTGCAGTCGACCCGACTGCAAGTTGAAGATGTGAATGTCCGGGTCTGTGAACGACGTTCCGTATAGCGCGAGAAGATTGTCGTACGAGAACATCACCATGCTAGTGACATTCAAGTTATATGACCGACTAGGATACTTCCACACCAGCTCCTTCGACTCCGTTCGAACTTCGATATTCCTGTCGGACTTGGTGGCAAAAATGATTCCAAGTGCAGACAGAGTAAGACGGAGGGTGAGGGGATACTGGGGTAGCGACTTGGTGGAACTTAAATCCCACAAACGTATGGTGTAGTCCCATGATGCCGATGCTAGAAGTAATCCGTCGGGGGAGAACTGGACTCCCGAAACGGTGGACGCATGTCCTTGGAATTGGTGTATTCGCTTCCATGTCCGAGCATCCCAGATCTCACACGAGTCGCTGGAGGTGATGGGAACGGCCAGGTATGCCGAGTCCGGCGAGAAGGACAGTGAGTCAGGGGAGAAGAACAATGGGTCTGTCGAGAAAAACGGCGAGTCTATACCGAAGGAGGGTTTCTTACGATTGATCTTCCATCGCTCTGACCATGTCTGTATGTCCCAAGCCGTTATGATATCTCCATCCTTGGACAAAGACACAGCAAGCCTTCTGTCCGGTACCAGAGCAAGGGCTGAAAGCGTTCCTAGACGGTCGTGCTGCTTGATACAAGAAGCTGAGTGAAGTTCCCAGACTCTTATGGAACCGCCCTTCGATGCGACCATCAGCAGATTTGGGCTGATAAATGCCAGCGATATCACATCTTCAGGTGCTTCGAACACGTTTGAGGACCCATGAGCGGCATCCGTGGACCAGATATGGACTTTGTGATCGTCGTCCGCTGATGCTACACTTAGACCATCCGCTGAGAACGCGACACGATGAACTCGCGCCGAGTGTCCAGTATATTTGCTGACTTGCGAACCAGTCGGCGTGTCCCAGATTCTGACGGTTTTATCGGATGAACCTGAGGCGATGCACATGCCATCGGGTGAGTGCGCAACTGATAGAACGTGACCCTCGTGACCTGTCATGACCTGCAAAAGAGAACCAGTTTGGACATTCCATATCCGGATCGTGTGATCGAATGAACCAGACACAAGCCGTTCTCCGTCTGGAAAGAAGGCGACGGAAGAACATGGATCAGTGTGTCCCTCCAGCACACGTACACATGGGTTCCATGTCCGCTCTCGTCCTTCCTTGACATCGATTCCGGATTTTGATTTCGGGCCATAGACCTGTGACAA
>QLPN01021597.1:636-97956 GCA_003314395.1 Albatrellus ellisii
TTCTTAGAGAGAAAGCAAGCTTAGAGCGAGTTTCGATCAAGCGCAGTATAGGAGAATCCCTAGATTGCAAAGTTGACAAGACTGGGGTTTAAGACCGCCAGTCTGTCAACTATTTATACAAAACTGGAGATCTAAGTATAGTAAAGTTGTGCAGTATCACGCAGTAAGTAAACGATAATGCGCAGTAATGCATAGTAAGTACACGTCCATGTGATATAAGTGGCTCAGCCACCAATGCGAAGTGAACATGAGGTAAACAACTGTAAATAAAGGTGAGAAAGTAAAGTCCTTGCTAATTGTATAGTAATAGTCCTTAGCAAGTAAATGTTATAATAAATAAACGAAAGATAAAAGAGAAAAAGATAAGTCTAATATAGTACCTGGAGCTATGCTCACACTTAAGTATGTGAATACTTAAGTACTATAAAAGAGAAAAGAAAGAGGAGAGTCCTTACTAAGTAAAGTGGAGCTAAGCTCACACTTGTAGTAATAATACTACACTTTACTATAATAAGTAAGATAAAAGAAAAAGAAAAAGAAAATAAAGAAACACATTACGAGGTGCCAAAGCAAGTGCCTCGTAACAAGTGGTGGGTTCCAGACCCCAGCATTTTTAGCACTGCAGATGGGTTTGGTGTCAATGTAGTCCTTGACCTGGATCAGGTAGCCCCACCTGAGGATGGTGCATCATTGGAGGAGAGCATTCACATTGTTGTCATTTGTGAGCATGAGGTGTAGTGTCTGCAGGTGAGTGAGGCAAGGATCACAAAGCCAGTGGGGTGGATTGTAAGTGATGCCCACAAGGGGTTTGCCCTCTGGAGTTCATCCATAATCTCTTTTGCTGTGAAGGGGAGTGGGGGGAGTATTGTTCCATGTGCCTGTGTTGACCCCATCTAGTGAGACATGGGGCTAGGGCTTGTCATTGCAAACCAGCTTAATCATACATGGGGTGATGGTAAGGCATGTGGAAAGGTTGGCATTCTGGATGAAGGATAGTATGTGAGTGGAGAGGTGAGGTCAATGATTTAGTTGTGTATGCACCCAATCATGGCTTTGAGTTTCGAGAGGGTGAAGTTGTTTTTTTGGGGGAGGATGCATGTGATCTTTTGACTAATGTAATGGCAGGGGGTGGGATTGAAGATAGGAAGATGTCCTGCAGGATGTTAATGCTCCTTTGGAGCATGTCTCATATGCCTTTTGCTGTTTGCTCCTTGGGCATGAAGACAAGGTGCTCCCATTGCTTTATTATGCAACTCTAAGCTACATACATGCACCAGAGAGCCTGTGGGAGAAACCTGCATGGTGGTTAGCCCTCTCAAGGGCTCTCCATCTCACTGTGTGTGGGTGTTATATGACACTGGACACACTATGGATGCTTATCTTACTCCTTATCATTTTCTCTTTATGTTTCAGGCTCCTCCCTAAACCCATGTTGACCTTACTATATAAACTCCTCTTTCTTGCCTACATACCTCAGCACTTTATAAGCTTGCTGAGGTATGTGATCTATTGTGTACTCTTTATCATTTATCTGACACTACCTGTTTTAGTGCAATCATTCTTTCCTTCTGTGTACCCTCTTTCTGCATACACTTCTATCTACTGTTGAAATTGGGGCAGTGTGGCAAATGAGAGATAGACCATTGCAAGACACAGATAGGCTTATAAGCCAACAAAGAGAAAGAGCCACTAAAGGACTATAGTCCAAAGGTGGGAGAACATCTGTAAGATGAGAGAAGAGGTGTACCAGATGGTGGAGGGTACACAGAGAAAGAGAGAGCTGCATAGAGCAGATATGTCAGAAGAGGGTTGAGAGATACTCACCTCAGCGTGGAGGGTACACAGAGAAAGAGAGAGCTGCATAGAGCAGATATGTCAGAAGAGGGTTGAGAGATACTCACCTCAGCACATGCAGAAGTGCTGAGGTGAGAAGATGATGAGATAAAGATATAGTAAGAGCAAGATAGAGTTGAAGAGGAGCTCAAACCATAAAGAGAAAAAGAAATAAGGATATGTAAGTATGTCCAGCATCATAAGATAGGTAAAAATCAACAATAAGCACTGATACCAGTCAGTAAGTAAGTTAAAGAAGTGTAAAGTAAGTTCTCACCTCAGTCTCGAAAACAACACAAGGACTGAGAGGGAAAAAAGCCGAACTATCGTAAATAGGCTAGATAAAATGCCTGTGGCTTAGAACTGTACAGTAGCAGAGTGATCGAAATAAAAAGCAGTAATCATATGTTTTCTGCGGAGAAGAGACGAAAGTTTGCGTGCACGTCGGCTTCTGCCGAGTTGCCTAAAAAGGAAGTAGTAAGTCGTGCATGCGCCAGTTTGCAATTCCAACATGGAGGCCATGAAACTAGTCCCATGCGCGTTCGTTTCGTTGTTTCCAGGGTGCGTCAGCTACCTTTGATGGGAAGAGCAGGGGAAAGGGTGGAGCACGCCAACGATGATGAAATCATACGCACTACATACAAGAGCATTGTTACTTACTACTGCAGTTGCTATATTGGCATCATTCTGTACCCAGGCTCTGCAGCAACGCCAGCACGACGAACTAACCGCCGCCCGCTCTGGTGCAGTTCTTTCTGTCCTGCCAGGCCGCCCGGCGCATGACGGGTCTTAGTTTTGTCGTGCTAAACGATCGGATGCGCTGCAGCCGCCCCCGGACAGTCTCCGCAGCAGGTTCTTGAGCAGACCTGATTGTTTCAGATGTGCGCGGTGTACTGACTGTATATAGCAGAGTGGGCACTGAATTTATAGAGCTCCTGCGTACTACATGCACTTGTCACTCCGGGTCTAGCCTGGCGTGTACCGCGGTATTAGATGTGTCGCCTTTTACTCTAACTCTATTTATGGTATCCACGTTGGAAGCTTATGTCCAATACAGAACAATTTGGACCGTCTAGTTTTATTCTTATTCGTGGTCCCATTTACAATATATAGCAAAGCATCCCGAAGTGCTCACCACCGTCTTGAACTACGTGTTTGCTCGAGGTCACAGAAAAGTGGCTAATGTCTGACAATACGCATATATTCCGCTTACAACATGGATGATCGTGTACACACCGCAGACCCCGCCATACAAACCACATCACCGCCATAGTCCACACATCAACAATAAAAGGTGCCCGTGAAGGAAATGTGAAGGAAATGTAACACAGCAGAACGGAGATGGAAAGCACACCCGCCGACGCCCGACTTCTACGTGCATGCCCTGCATTCTTTGTATCCCCGCTCCCCACTAGTCCATACGTCAGCCCCGACACCAGGGGCGGCTAGTACCCCTGCGGCGGCCAATCTGGCAGGTTCCTCACCGCGGCATTTAACGATTCACGCACGCGCGCCATGCTCGTGGGGTCGTTCGAATGGGGGTATGTGTAGGCATCGTTCATCTGGATCTTGGTCGCGGCAATCATATCTGGCGTGCGCGGGCGGGCAGACACATAGGGCAGTAAGAGTGGGGGGCGATATCGGTGCAGATCAGGCGGACAAGTCAGCGCCTTGACTCTCCAAAACGAAAGTTTAAAAAAAGGTAGGAATGCAGAACCCACGCACCGATATTCAAACCCGCCTGCTTCACCTCACCCGCAACATCGAAGTATCTCTGGCCCCCGCCGCCGGACTGCCTGAGCGCCTCTTTCCGCGCCTCCCACGCATAGCGCAGCGAATCGAATGTATTGAGCGCCTGCTCCCACATCAGCCCGTCCCACCTGTCAAGCTCAGGCTTGTGCGCACGGATGTACTCGCGCGGGTGCTGTACCCCAGACCTTTCGTTCGCGCCTGCAGTGTACGGCGGCGGGGACGTCGGCTCGGGTGTCTGTGGCTGCAGCGAATGCAGACCAAGCTGCGCTAGATATAGACTGCCGCCGTACGGCTGCTGCAGCTGCTGCTGTTCATATGCGTAGTGCTGTTGGGAGTACGCGTCGGTGCTAGCGCCGAGGGCGTTTATCTGTCCCACAAGTTGCTGCCCAAATGTGCTCGTCGGCTGGAAGCCGGGTGTGTATTGAAAGCCTTGCTGCTGCTGCTGCTGCTGCTGCTGGGGGTATATATTCCACTGCTGGCCGGCGTATGGCTGTTGGCCGGTGTACGATTGCTGCTGGCCGGCATATGCTTGCTGCTGCTGAGCGTACGCCAACTGCTGCTGCACAGACTGTTGCTGTAGGGTGGGCGAGGTCATGGACTGGAGCTGCTGAATGTATGGTCCGGGGAATGGCACGCTATCGCTGATGAAGGGGTTGGAGAAGTGGGCCATTGTTGCGAGCGAGGATGGAGATGTGGGTGGAGATGTGTAGATTGTGCGTCGGGAGATGTCGAGATTGGATGGAGGGTAATTCGCACCGCTGTCAATAAAGGGGTTGTTGGAGACATTGGCCATCGTTGCGAGGGAGGTAGTGAAGTGTAGATTAATACTCTGCGTCAAATTGGACGAAGGGTTATGCGTTAGTAATGTCCGTCGGTGTTACGACAAGTTGGGAGTCGGCATTGATTCGGCAGCTCCGACTCACTCACGCACTCACAACTTGTCGTAAGTTAGGGGTTGCTGCAACGAAGTGTGAGAAGATTTCGCTGTGCCTGTCCGACACGATAAGACGAAGTCTTCTTCGCAATCGCTCAGGGCCAGGCAATGTGACTCGGAATTAATATTCTCATCATGACTGTACAGTAGATGTCATCTGATTTCTTTACGCGGCACATCAATCAACTTTCAGGCATGGCGTCGACGCCGCTGCCCATCGTTGGGGGGCGGAACAGGCGCTGTGGCTGGTGCTGGTGGGGCGGGGAGTCGCAGGCACGGGGTTCGTTGCGATCGAGCGCATGGGCAATGTAGGGGTAGTGCGGTTACCATCGGAGGGTTTGGGTCTGGCGTAAATACCTTTGACTGCTTTTCGCATCAGATACTGGCGACGATGCTCCGTTCCATAGTTGGCACAGTTGTCGTGTGCCTGCGGCAGTGCAGGTGGTACAGGAAAGGTCCCCCTCGTTGTGTATCGCTCCACGGCTTCGGCAGCTGGCAGGTCGCAGTGGTGGGTTCCGGACCCCAGCGTTTTTAGCACCGCGGATGGGTTTGGTGTTGATGTAGCCCTTGACCTGGATCGGGTGGCCCTGCCCGAGGATGGTGCGTCGTTGGAGGAGAGCGTCCGCGTCGTCGTCATTTGTGAGCGTGAGGTGTGGTGTCTACGGGGTGGATTGTAAGCGACGCCCGCAAGCCAGGGGTTTGCCCTCTGGAGTTCATCCATAATCTCCTCTGCCGTGAAGGGGAGTGGAGGGAGCATCGTCCCATGTGCCTGTGTCGACCCCATCTAATATGACGCGGGGCTAGGGCTTGTCGTTGCAAACCAGCTTAATCGTACATGGGGTGATGGTAAGGCATGTGGAAAGGTCGGCGTTCTGGACGAAGGATAGTATGCGAGTGGAGAGGTGAGGTCAATGATTTAGTTGTGTATGCACCCAATCATGGCTTTGAGTTTCGAGAGGGTGAAGTCATTTTTTCGGGGGAGAATGCGTACGAGCTTTCGACTAATGTAATGGGATCGAAGATAGGAAGACGTCCTGCAGGACGTTAATGCTCCTTTGGAGCGCGTCTCATATGCCTTCCGCTGTAGTTCCAGTCGGGGCACCGTTTGCCGAGATCTGTTTGCTCCTTGGCATGAAAACGAGGTGCTCTAAGTTACATACATGCACTAGCGAGCCTGTGGGAGAAACCCACATGGTGGTTAGCCCTCTCAAGAGCTCGACTGGAGCTCTTGTAAGTTAACTAAAATATCGTTATCTGTTCAGGACGTTTGAGCACACAACTTCTGACGTCACTGGTCGTAAGATTCGCTTAGCTGTGCCTCACTCCCTGAATTTCCTCCCAGCTCTGTTTCCGCACTCGAGATCTTTAATAAAACCAAATCTCCTGGTAGATTCTCATCGTACATAAACCAAAACACAGTACATATTCATCCCGCTCACTGACAGACGCATACGCACTGTTTACCGGTGTCAGGCTCTGTATGTAGTCATGATGCAGGAGCAGCCAGTGTCCCGAGTCATGGTACATCAGCTTGCGTGTGTGCCACCTGAGCCGGGACCCACCGTCTATCGCTGCTGCTGCCGCTGACACGGGGCGCAGGGAGGAGGCCCATGATGCCGAACGCTAGTGCGTACAAGCCAGACGCTGGGCTCCAAAAATTGTGAGGATGAGGTAATAAGCAAGTATGAGCCTCAGGGAGGAGCACAGGCACAGGCCGATGAACTCACCACCAACAAGGCCCGTGATATACCCGAGATCAGAGTACTGTGCGAGCACGAAGGAAAGGAGCGACCACCCGGTGATCATAGACCCAGTAAGGACCTGGTGCACGATCAACACAAACACATAGCAGGATCTCGTGGGGAGAACGTACGGGGATGATAGACGAGAGCTCTCCAGAGGCGCGCCAAGAGCGGTACTGCCGGCCAGGCGTCAATCAGTGCGGCGGAGAGGGAGTTGGCGTGGAGTAATAGAAACAAAAAACGCACATTAGGGGGAATGCCCTTTATTACAGGGATCAAGATGATATAGATGACAAGCCCGATGGTGAGGAAGCCCGCGGCAAGCGCGGCGAGGATGAGAGGGCTGTGGACGGTGGGTATAAGCAAGTGGAGAGGCGGAACACAAGCCAGGTGTGGATGACAAGTGCAGGGCGCAGTGTGTGCACAGAAATTGCAGCGCGCATCCTGCGCGGTGCGTACAAGTTGTGCGTTAATATTTCACTGCACGCGACCTCCGAATGCAGACGCAGACCACGCGACAGAGAAAGACGCACCGGGCCCACGCGGCCTGCGACGCCCAGACATGCATGAGCTGTGTGGGGGTATGCAGAAGGTATGTGAGCGCCGCGCCGGAGAGGACGAAGCGGAGCTGGCGGAAGGTGTGTTGTCGGGAGAGGTGGGCTGCCATTCGGGCCAGGGAAAGGGTGAATATAATAAGGACACGGGTGAGTGTGTGGTGTAGAGACGAGTGCGTGGATACAGTATAGTATGTACAACTTGAAGGTCCTATATTAACCAGTGGGGAGAGTGTCGAAGTTGATACCACTGCAGCTGGCGCACTATGACGACCACTTCAAGGAGTTACTGTAAAACTGACTGTCAGTTGATGCTGTTATTCTGTCGAATGACGATTGCCACAAGCGATAACAAATCACATGCCAGACTCTTTCGTACGTAATTGAGACCTGCGGTCTGGGACTGACCGCCGCGAGCCTTATCCCGAATGTAATTTCCCTGAGACTATAATGCCTCCGACCAGAGCCAGCGAAAAAAATATGGGCTCTACCCTGAGTCGCGGCATCGTCGACTTCAGAGATGAACGAAACAGGAAACTATCAGGGGCGAAACGCCTCCTCACTATCACCGTCTTGGAGCCTCTGTACCTCATTTGGAGGCCCCACTACGAATGAGCATAGAGCGCCTTCATACGTCTGCAGAAATCTCCCACCGGGTGGCTGCATGTCGTGAACTCTAGACTACGAATACAGTGTCTTCTTCCAGCCACCTGGCGATATGGCAGCAAAGCCCTGAGGGTCCAGACAGTCAAAGCAACTTGGAACGATACATTTTACGGGGAGGCATTCTTATCGACTGACTGGCATCTTTCAACCAAGGTTTTGGTGGGTATGGGGTGGACCGTCCGATAAGACAGAACCCCTAGCATGCGCTATCGGAAACACACGCCTCGCTGCAGAAGGTGTGGACCGCCTTTCCTGCCTTCCCCTCTCCTCCCTGCATTCCTTCTAAGGGATGCAACTCACTCCCTTAGGCTGCGGGGGCAACTGTTGTTGCTTGTCGCGCTTTTCGTTTTGGAACCATAAATATCATACAGATAACGTCTTAACACTGCTTTCATTGCTTGTTGCGTGGTTAGTAGGTACAGTTTCGTGGGATCATAGCGTACAAACGATACGGGTGGATGGCACGGTGAAGTGGAGTCAAAAGCATAGAAGAGAGTAGTTAGGAAAGAAAATCGGGATGTACGCCAATGTAGAAATGATGCCGAGGAGACAGAGAATTTTTTAATAATCAATTCGACCGTTTAGAACCCTCCTCACCTGCTTCCTGAATGTCACCCTCTCAGCGCGGCCGGCCTTCCGATTCATCCGCTCCTGCATCTTCTCCTTGATGGTCTCCTCCCAGCGCTTCTGGTACACCAGCACTGCGTCCATCTCTGCCGTGATTGACGAGCTGATCACGTCCTTGAGGGCCTTCGCCTTGGTCCGCGCATGCTCAAAGTGGCCCTTCGCCTGCGCGCTCACCGACGAGACAACGCGCTCGCCCTTCTCCCGGATATCGCGGGCGTGCTGTTGCGCACGACGGTGCCGTCGATAAAGCTGCTCGCGCAGGCCGTCCGCGGCTGCCCTGGATAGCCGCCACGCCATCGCCGTTTGCTGACCGATCACCTGTATCAACTGGTCTAATGCATCCAACAGCTCCTGCATGTCCGACTGGAGTGCGTGTGAGAGCACTTTGACGTTAAACATGTCTGACAACGAGCTGGTCAGGCGCGTGCTCAGCGCGTACAGCGTCTTTGTGCTTGGCGCGGGTACCTGTGAGATGCTATGCTTCGCCGCAGCGGAGAAGAGAGACAGCGCCTGCGACCGCGCGCTGTCTGTGAGCGATAGCGAGGATGCCGTGTGGCTCGTGACGACATGTCCAGGAGACAGGTCGCCGGCTTTAGATGCGATACAGTAGTCGGCAATGGGCTTGGTGCTCGCGGAAGGCACGACGCCGCCAGAAGTAGGACCATGGAGGCGCCGCGAACTGGCTATGACAGAAAGACTGGAGGGAGGCGGATCAAACACAGCGAGCGCCATCTCTTTAAGAGAAGAGACTGCGAGAACCGAAGGTGTGGCAGATGTCACAGGCAGGACTGCTGTCTGCTGAGATGTATTTGTTAAGAGACCGATGACTGGGGTGGGTGTTGAGTAGTGCTTCTTGCCTGGCACTACAACAGGCACCGCCAAATGCGAGTTGCTGCTGACTATGTACCCGAGGACGATAGACAGTATGGCGAGGCTGCGGAGAAGCCATACGTCAGTCGCAATGAAGCAGATGACATAATACAGACTTACATAGTCATTGCAGGGACAGAAGTGACTTGGTCTCTGACACCCCTCAATGAACGTTTGCCTTGCGATAGAAGCGACTCGAAGCCAAACGCAACCTCGGAAGGTTCCAGCGAGTCGATCTCATCCTCGTGCAGAATCGCTGAGGGCGACTCCACGTTGGATAACAGCAAGCGGCTGGTAGGCACGCCAAGTAATTCCCAGCTGCGCTCAATTGACTTGCGCACGTAATCCTCAGAGAAGCCAGCCGGATCATCCTCGAGGTGAGGACACGCGATGACAGGGAGGAAGAGCGTGTGACTTGGAAGAGAGGAAAGAGACGACGGGAGAAAGACGACAGCGAGCGATGTCTTCTCGAAATTGTATCTCATATACGACTAGAGGGGATGAAAACCACGACACTCGAAAAAATAGAAGGAACCTACGTTCAAGTCATACATAAGCTCTGTTCGATCGACAACGTTTACACCGAGACCGAGGGACAGACCGTGAAGGTTTCTCTTTCCATTCAGCCAATAGGTAGAAGCCCGAGAAGAGCGGGGGTCACGCGGCGAGAGCGAGGAATTTAAACCAAGAGCTAGCTTCCCAAGCAGCTTCTCAATGAACTGCCACTTGGAGGCGGACGAGTAGCCATACAACACAATCTCGAACCCAACATGCGAGGGTGCGACTTGCGGGACCTTAGGTGTAAGAGGCAGGCCCGGACCCTCGGCAAGCGGCGCAACTGGTTCATCACCATGCATGGGACGCTCGGCGTCAACAATTGGGGCATTCGACGAGACAGGTGACACGTCCTCGTATGATGTGTTCAGATCGTCACGGGAGCTGGTCAGGGGATCAGGGAACGACAAACGCAAATCGCGGGGACGGCCAGATGTGGAACCACTGAGAGAGTTAGCGCGGGAGCCGCTGAGGGTGCTGACCATACTTTGATCCAGCGCATCTTTGACACGTTGATCCTCTGCTGCCGAGCGCTCGGGCATGTCGTGGATGTGAAGGTCAAGGGTTTCCAGGGCTAATGCGGCGTCAACGTCTTGGACAAGCCCGTTAGTGAGAGGCTCATCGTCGACGCCTTCTACCAGACCCTCCCAACCTTCGATATCACCATCGCGTGAGCTCGAATGGCTGCTGAAGGACCGTCTTGATAATGGCCGATCAAAGACCTCTTCATGTTCGCTGTCTTCAGAGGCGCGACTTGAAATGTCAAGCCAGTCTGTGTCGGACAGACTCTCTACCTCTGAGAGACTGGTATAATTGTATGTATCTGGCGCATGGAGTGAGGAGGACATTAATGTAGTTGGAGTTGAAAGGGGCGTAAGCCTGTGAGGCGGCAGAGCATGCCTTAAGTATTGCCATCGATGACACACTTGCCTGATATGGGTTCCTCATAATTAATACATGGACCGCTTTCTTCCGGTTCTAAGGTTACCTAGTATTGCACCTCCTGACTGCACGGCGTAGCCATGGTTTCGCTTATTGATCTTCCTTGCGAAATACACGTCTTAATTATCCTGAATCTCCCTATACCTGGTGTGTTCTCCTTACGACAAGTCTGTATACGCCGTCTCGAGTCACTCTTGTTCTCTGTACTGACTCGATTATCCCACGTAGACGTGCCGTGCCCTACATGCTTGTGCTTCAACAGATCACATATGGCACAGTATTATCAAGACAATTCATGTTCCCCTGAATATTCCACCTGATCTCGATCCTGGAAAACTCAGTGCCTCTGAGCTGCGGAAGATCATCTCACAGTCCTTTTGCATCGAGGCTAATTGGAAGCAACCGTCGCCTGTCCTGAAGCGATTCTCACCCATCATCTACGGAAATGGAGAGTACCCCATAGTCCAGATGCAGCTGCTGCCCGGTGCCAGTTGGCTCGTTACCGCGCAGCGGCTGTATCAAGTCGGGGCACCGAGAACAACCATCCGATTCTGGTCCCTACCACACAACCTTGAATTCTACTGTGCAGCTGTGGTCAGCTTTCCTGGACATTACAAATTTTTTTCTGCCGCTTTGAATGGCAATGGTGACGAATTAGCGATGCTAGCAATTACTACCGTAAATGAGAATATCAGCCGGTAAGCATCACGCCCCCAAGCGGCTACCGTCAGTTCCATCACCATTTTTGTTCCTCAGGGACGCGTTGAATATATACGACGTTCAGTTGGCCAAACGCTTTGAACATAATCGTTCGCTCTCTTCAAATACGACTTTGAGGAAATCCATCGTACAGCTGGCCAGCGCGTCCAGTGTCATGTACGAGGTGGCGATTCATGGGTCGTTGGTTGCTGTGATCATGACAGACATTGATGAATTCTTCGGCCTATCTCACAAAATACTCATTGTGAATACTGTCACGTGGGCTCACAAGATCGTGCACGCGAGATTTTTTGAGGTATATCGTGATTTACCACTCACCATACCCCTCACTAATAGTATGTGGGTTTTCCAGCACGTCTTCCATGGACGCCTCCAATTCAAGCTCTGCGCCAAGCATATCATCGTTACAGGAGTGAGGATAATCGGTGACGACCCCAATGATTTTGACAACGTGCGAACACTTGTGCAGACGGCCGAGTTGCCTGAATACATCACTGACAATCAAGTCAAACCGTTAATAAATATGGACACTTTGGAGTACATTTTGGAGTACCCTGACACTCCTTCCGCCATAGAAACCATGCAAAACTTCAAAGAGTACATGTTGCCTACCATTCACGAAGGACAGGAGATATATATGGCTGGTGACTTCGTCGATCCAGGCTACGCCATGCCTCAGTCACTCTCATTCCTTTCCTTCGACTTTCTTGCCCAATCACCCTGCGTCCGCGTCATGCGTCTTCCTCTGGACGCTAGCCGGCGCGTACCAGACCATGCGTCATTCCCCTTTCCTCGCGGACGATCCGTGGGATACGTATACATTGGCCCCTTGGGTCGTCGTGGAGTTTGGATTGAGCAAGACTGGGAAACCGAGTCTATCCGCATGATGAAGATGTACTGCCCAGCAGAAGACCCAAACGCTCTGAATATTGGCGTTCTCTTGCCGCCGCAGCCCAGTCTCCCTTTTACTCCGGAGATGTGCAGATCACTCGCATTTGACGAGTTGGCGGGCAGGTTGTGTTTGGGTCTCATGAACGGAGACCTGTGGGTCTTGGACTTTGTATAATTCTTGTGTGCGTACACAATACTTAACTTACACTGCGAGTGTTTGTATTCAAGCTCAGGGTGACATGATGACCTTTGTACTTATGCTCAGTATGACGTTAATCTTACACTCTGTTTTGGCTGCACATAGAGACACTAGAAACACAGACCTCAGTTACAGCAGTCCGGTTGGCTGCTGGCCATTAACGCTGGCCCTCTTAACCTTCAAGCTCCTGTCGACATCTTGGACCTGGATCAAATAAGATAGATTCCCATTATTTGGTGTGCAATACACGCACGAAGATGAGTGCTACTTCACGACCGTCTCATGCAGTATGCACTTTATATATAGTTTATATCTACTTTACGGTGTTTAGCATACTATAACACTAATAACAAGTCTATCCCTGGTGGGAGGGGGGCTGGTGCTTGATCAGGGGCAACAAGCAGGGGGAGAATGCACATGGGGCGTGAAACAAGCATAGTGCATGCTCATTTTGTGCCTCTTGTGCGCAGTCTTGTGCGCAGAGCGGTGTGGGCAGGTGGTAGAGAGGGTATGAGAGATGTGAAGGTGGTAATAATGTGGTGATGGCGGCGTGGGCGAGAAAGGCGAGTGAGTGTGTGAGTGAGGCAGGGTCACAGTGAGCAGGTGGATATGCCAGTGCGCGTATTACAAATCAAGTACGGACGTGGTCTTCGCGTGGTGCTCGTCCTGCGGCTCTTGAGCACGGAGAGGTGTGGATAGCCCTCTGCTTGTGTTGAACAAAGTGGGTTGCATGGTGAAGCAAGATTCGAATTTGTTGGGTTTGTACCGTTCACGCAATATATTCGAGTTGTCTCATGATGACGTTGAACGTCGTCCTCTTGACTCGCATTGATGAATGACACAGTATTCTTTGGATCAGTCAGTCACCCAAGTTCTTTTGTGCTTGGTATCATGCAATTGTGTGCGCCGCATCTTGTCCATCTGAGAATCATGTTACAGAATTGAATCGTGCCCGTCATTTGGAACTTCACGTATGCCGTATATCCAATAATCATAGTACGTACAACAACAGATCACAATAGGTAGCCTCCATCAGCTACATAAATCGTTTTGTTGTAAAGCAATTCACGTGGCACTCTTTCCCGCCACACCTGATCAGATCTCACGAAATGATCCAATTTCTTTACGCGCAGGCCAATTAAACCTACAAGGCTTCAGACTCGTCTTGTTCTGTCCACCATCTGTTCCTCACATTTTTCACATAGAGGCCTTGATAAATTATCCACAATAGGACATAGCTCCAACTTGAGTCTGCTCACACCCGAGCGCGCCATTTTTCTTTTGCCTTCAGCCTGCTGTCATGGAACAAGAAGAAGGAGTGAACCAGGTGGTTCAAGCCATCCTCATCGCATCTGACCCATCACAAGGACCCTTGCATCAGCAGGCACTGCAGTATATTTCCGCCATACAGCAAAGTGCTCGCAAGACATGGCACCTTGCTCTCAAGTTGTTTGTGGATACTGGCCCGGATGGGGGTAGAAAGCATCCACTACACGCGAGGTTTTTCGCTCTACGTGTCCTTGATGACTTTCTCGATCTACGAGTCACTGAGGACTCTTCGGCATATATGTGAGTGCAGGATCTGGTGTTGTGTGGAGAAGCAACGCGGGTCATCATACGTGTCAAATCGTCGAGTCAGGGACGAGCAGCTCTCACATTTCCTGTGTGACTCTGCATCTGTGGCACGTGCGCTGTGTCAGTAGCTGACACCTTCCTAAATGCAGATATGAGAGTCTCAACGAAGATTCTTTCCGGACGTTGCAGCAGGCTCTTCTGACATACATACAGTCGGAATATACCTACGGTCCTGCAGAGTCGAATGCTGTCTGTGAGTGGCTCATGTCTTGCATGGTCACTGTGCTCTGATATTCCAACATAGTTCTACGAAACAAGTTTTCCCATACCCTCACATTGTTTTTCCTTGCCACCTACATTGACTGGTGGCCCTCATTCTTCGTGGATCTTTTCGCTCTCATGCGGCCGGCAGAGTCGTCCTCCCAGCCGTTGCTCAACACCCATATCTCTTTACTCTTCTTCCACATCGTGCTCGAGATATCGGGAGAGGTCGCCGACCACATCATCAAATCTGCACGCCAATTCAGTAACGTGCGGCATGCGCGGGACGCTCGCGTCCGGGATGCTGTGCGGGAACGGGACGCTTCTCGCATCAACGAGGCCGTGGTGACCATTATCGCGCAGAACGCCGACAGGATAACGAAGCTACGAAAAGGGGAGATTGTGCCGACGTCTGATCGGGAACTATCAGAGGCGGAAGAAGTGGTGGACTGGGGAGTGAGGACGTTTGGTTCTTATGCGGGTTTGTCATGCGAAATATTGCATTCTGAAGAGGGATCTGACTTGTCCTCAGGGTGGATCGATATCGGTCTGACTGTTACCCCGACTACCATTCCCCTCTTGTTTTCGTTATTGTCTGACCCCTCGCTTGCCATTCGCCTTGCGACTTCTGGAGCCTTGCTCCGCATTGTATCGAAAGGACTCAAAGAACCCGCCGACAAGCTCCGGCTCATCAAGGTGCTGTCCTTGGGGCAGGTTCTTACTGTTCTGGAAGAGAAAACTCGACTCGAACAACAAGGGCGGGGAGAGGTTGATGAAGGAGAAGAGTCGTACCGAGAAGCTTTGGGAAGACTTCTTAACATACTTGGTTTAGAGTTGATCAAGTTGATGGAGGTGGACGTAAGTGTCGGTCTTCGCGCTTCGCAGCATTGAAACTCAACCCATTCTTGCTCTGAAGGACTCACCTGTGGAAGATGTGCGATTAGAAGCCTCACGACTATTGTACCAAATTCTTCCGGTTATGCTTCGTTTCATGGCAGACAGTTATGACGACACTCACTCAACAATTTTCCCGATGCTACAGAGTGTTTTTACTATTGTACGTATTGGGATGAGTATCGTTTGGTCTCGTCATCTGAAACTAATGAGCGGCCTTAACCAGTATAAGCGCAATAGAAAGGACGCTACAGACCCACTCGACGAGGAAACACGTAGTTTCCTTACCTCTCTTTTAAATGTCATCGTGTCCAAGATGAGATGGGACGAGGACGCCGATCCAGACACGGACGAAGATGATAAAGCTGCATTCGAGCTCCTCCGCAAGGCATGTCATCCATATATTGTCTTGTGAATAATCGCTAACGGAAGTCTTACCTCAGAGACTCCGTTCCTTCATGGACTCGGTACTCTCTATCGACCAGAATCTAGTCACAGAAACTGTACGAAGCCAGGCGTTAAATACCTTCACAAATTATATCGAAGGAACACAAGTCAAATGGCATGACGCCGAACTTGCCATCTATTTAGTGTACATTTTTGGGGAGATCAACAAAAGTGAGATAGGAGTCCCGCTTTCTTCACTAAAGAGATGGTGCTCATTGAGATTTAGCGGGAGGCAAGGGCCGGGCAGCGTTTTGCCAAACTCCAGCTGTCGCAAAAGATCAGCGTAAAGAAATCGACTATTCGGGGTGTCCCCTGACTCCTCACGGGGAACTGCTTCGTGCGCTTCTAGAATGCGGAATTTCCGGGTTTCCTAAGCGGACGGTCGTCATGCAGTTCTCTGAGACCGTGGTCCGGTATGGCGACTTCTTTAAAGTTCGAAAGCAGTTTATCGACCCGACACTCCAAAATATGGTAGATTCTGGGTATGTTCATCGTTGGCAGCAGAAGAAATGGCAGAATCTTATGTCGCTTCTGATTCTCAGGAACTTGGGTTGTCCAAACCTAAGTGTGCGGATCCGCGCGTCCGACCTTTTCCGTCGTTTCGTTCGAGACGAACGGAATGATATAAGTCCCAGTGTTGCGGTGAATTTGCTCGATTATATTCGAGATCAGTTGACGATACAAGTCGAGATTCCTGAACCCGAGAACTCCGAAGAGGACATGTTGACCGTGGCCGCGAACAATAGCAATACTGGGTCTTTCGGTGCCCAGCTCTATCTCTTCGAAACCATCGGTCTTCTCATCTCGCCGCTCGGGAAGTCATCTAATTCGAATTTGGTGCTGCTGCTGCTTCCATTCGTTAAACCCTTGCTGGATGAGCTGTCTATCAAACCGCGGGATTGGAAAGGACCTGGGGATATCAAGCCCATCCTGAAAACCCATCATGTCATCATGGCTCTTGGTACCATCGCCAAGGGCTTCCCCGAATATACTTCCTTTACCCAGCAAGAATTCGTATCTCTGTTCCACGACATAGTCTGGGCCATCCTGGGTTCATTGGAGACCATGAACGGTTTCAAAGTCGTGCGCGATGCAGTAAGAGGGGTATCTTGGTTTTCTGAGGATGATGAGTTGATTGGTCGTTTCACAGACACGGTTTGCATTCCCGCGCATTTTGGCTACCGGTGGACGGGCCCTTACTCATTTCATCCCCCCACTCATGACAAAACTCCTCGCTCATATTGAGCCTAGTGAACTGATCGACTCCATGAACTTCATGAATTGTCTGATTCACAAACTACAAGTAAAAATAATCTTACCTTTGAAATACTACCTCGTCCTTTAATGACCTCTTTGTTCTTCAGGCTGAACTGTTCGATGTCTTAGACGAGCACATAGGTCCGCTCAGTACCCAAATTACCGACATCTTGTCACAACCCGTTTCTGGCACCGACGATCAGCTTACTCATGCTGCTACCCAAGAGGCATACCTTGTGCTACTCAATAATGTAATGTCCTCAAAATTAGACACAGTACTCATCTCGGATCGTAAGTTGTTCTGTGTATCGCGGCGGACGGCGCACTCATCACTTTGATAGGTAATCGAGCTCGGATTGTATCGTTGCTTGAAAGTATGATACAGCTCGCTGGAGATTTGTCTAACCCCAATAGCCAGAAAGCTGCATTTACTTTCTTGGCCCGTAGCGTTGCCACCTGGGGCCAACCGGTGGCTGGTAGTTCGACCAACGGGGTCGTAGAACCCGAGTCGGAATGGTTGTCAGTATTTGTTAGATTCATCTACGAAAACGTCGTCCCCCTGGCGTTCAGTGTACCATCAACACCGGAGTTCAACATCAAAGATGGACAAGTTGCTGCGGTCATTTTGCACCCTTCTTCGCAGTATTCATGGTCCACTTACTTTCCCCCTTATGTAGGTTCTCCACGAGATCGCCAACTTGCTGCAGACCGTTGGGAAGACTCGTGGGCAAGAGGCATACGAGTTCCTTGCCTATGTGTTCCTACCTTCGCAAAACTGGCCACCAGAGACGGCAATCGAATTCACCACGAAGCTGCGGGACCTTGATTCCAAAAGCTTCCGAAAATACTTCTCTGATTTGGTGCGCGTGTCACGATACGGATCATAGCGCTTAGGGCGGGGATGCACGGTTTCGTTCTGCTTTACATGTTTTGCTCTAACTTACAGCATGGTCGTTGGAGTATGCACTACTGTATCTTACTTGTCCATGTCCTGACACTTGCACACACATCGAATATTGTTGTAATGAGGTTGAGAATAAACCTGGATGTAACACGGTCAAACAACCCGATTAAGCACTACCACGACAATAAAGGAGCTTCACTTAGCTTGCAAATAACCGCTAAAAAGAAAGATGGCCTCGGGTATGTTCCCTGTCCTTTCATAGTCGCCCTTATCAGTTATCATGGCTGTCTCCTCAGCCCCGCGGAGAACAAAGACAAAAATCGTGAGCATGTTGCATCCTTTTTCAATGCCTGTGTATTCACTCTATTGACCACTCTTTAGAGACCACCACGCAAGGTATGTAGGCGAAGAACAGATCGCTCTCATCCACAAGGCTGATTCTAATGGCAGCATGGCCCGAGCGTACCTATTGACGAGACATGGGCCAAGCTCACCATGAACATACGCGAGATTCAGAACCACAGGGCATTTACCCTGTCGTTCGAGGAGAACTACCGGCTTGCGTACTACATGGTCGTCAATAAGCAGGGAGAAGCCCTCTACAACGGCGTCCTTGGTCTCGTCACCGAGAACCTCGACAGACTCGCGGACGAGATCATTTTGCCTGCGTTCCCATCAGGCATGGACGGCGATCCGATGCACAGTAGTCAGGAGGCGGAGCGACTGCTAAAGGCGTTGAAGCGGGTGTGGGAGGACCATACGGAGAACATGTCTCTGCTGAGCCAGATCTTGAAATACATGGTGCGTCTCTGCACATCGCATGCTGTGCGTATTTGCCCTTGTGCGACCAATGCCCTCAGGACCGTGTGTACACCAAGTCTGCGCAGGTCCCCGAGACCATCGACGCCGGCTTGGCTCTGTTCCTCCGCCGTATCGTTCGTCCGCCCATCAAGGACCACGTCTTCACCGCCATCCTGAGCCTGCTACACATCGAGCGCGACGGGTATGTAATCAACCGCTCCGCTGCCACGGGCTGTGTGGACATGCTATTGCAGTTGAGCGACAACGCTGATGGAAAGCCAGTGTATAAGCGGGATCTGGAGCCGATGATTCTGCGGGAAAGTGAGGAATTTTATAAGGCGGAAGGTGTGAGGCTCATACAGGCGTGCGATGCTTCCGAGTATCTGCGCAGAGTGCGTCGACTTGACACCGTGGTCTGTTCGTACAACGCCTGATTGTTCTCTGTAGGTCGAGGCCCGGTTCGCCGAGGAGGAGTCCCGAGCACACCAATATTTGTCCTTGCAGACCGCCGGCCCTTTGCAAAAAATCCTGCAGGACTCGCTCCTTACGCTTCGTTTGGACCAAGTGATCACCATGCCGAATTCGGGCCTAGATGTGATGATAAACCTTGGGAAGTTCGACGACCTGTCTCGTTTGTACAGGCTGTTTATCAAAGTTCCGGAGGGCCTTCCATGTCTCCGCAAATCTCTCAAGGAGTCAATTGCCCGTAGAGGGAAGGAGCTCAATAATTTGAGCCCACCATCTGACTTTGATGGTGGTGGCGGCGGCGGCGGCGAGGATGACATGGAGCCATCTGGAAAAGGTAAAGGAAAGGGCAAGTCACGACCCCAGAATACAGGTGCCCAAACTCTTGGCTTCGCCCTGAAGTGGGTGCAGGACGTGCTTGAGATGAAGGACAAGTTTGATGCCATCTGGAAGACATCCTTCAAGAGCGATCGCGAACTTGAGACAGGGCTTGACGAGGTATAGTGCATAAAAGACGTTTGTGCTCGGCTCAAGTTCACGGTCCTTATGTAGGCTTTTGAGTCGTTCATCAATCACCAAGAGCGCGCACCAGAGTTCATCTCCCTTTTCATTGATGAGAACTTGAAGAAGGGCTTGAAGGGGGTACGTTCCGTTTCGGCCTCACTACTGTAGACTACGTTTTCTCACACTGAGCGACAGAAATCCGATGAAGAGGTCGAAACTGTGTTGGATAAGACCATTATTGTCTTCCGGTACATCACCGAGAAGGACGTATTCGAGAGGTACTACAAGACACATCTCGCCAAGCGCCTTCTGCTAGGTCGCTCTGTGTCAGACGACGCAGAACGCGGCATGCTTGCAAAACTCAAGGTCGAGTGCGGCTACCAGTTTACACAGAAATTGGAGGGCATGTTCCACGACATGAAGCTGTCTGCGGACACAATGCAGGCGTACAAGGCGCACCTCATGAAGACGACGGTACGGCGCTCGCATCGTTCTTCCTTCACGTGCACGCTCACATCGCTTTCCACCGCAGGCGCCAGAAGTGGACATCTCTGTGATCGTCATGACATCCACGTTCTGGCCGATGTCATATGCGGGCGTGCCGTGTGCGCTGCCCACGCAGCTCGTCAAGGCGAGCAAGTCGTTCGAGCAGTTTTACCTCTCGCGGCACTCGGGGCGGCGGCTGACGTGGCAGCTGTCCCTGGGCAACGCGGACGTGCGTGTGGCGTTCAAGGCGCGGAAGCACGACCTCAACGTCTCAACATTTGCACTCGTGATCTTGCTGCTGTTTGAGAACATCAACGAGGGCGAATATCTCACGTATAAAGTAAGTCAGCTCCCAGCTCCGCACGATGAGTACTCACGCACCCCCTTCCTTTTGCACTCTGCGTGCACTGTGTGTCGCCTGCAGGAGATCAAGGATGTGACGGAGATCCCTGAGGCGGAGCTGCAGCGCCACCTGCAGTCGCTGGCGTGCGCGAAGTTCAAGGTGTTGCGGAAGCACCCGCCGGGGCGCGACGTACACGCGGAAGATGCGTTCTCGTTCAACGTGGACTTTGTGTCGCCGTTGCAGAAGATCAAGATCAGCACGGTGTCGTCAAAGGTGGAGAGCGGGGAGGAGCGCAAGGAGACGCAGGACCGCGTCGAGGAGGAGCGCCGGCACCAGACAGAGGTGCGCGGCGTCCTTGCGTGCTTTTCTTTTATCCCTTGTCCTAACTCCCTTCCCTCTTGAATGTTTGTGGTGGGTTGACGCTTTTCCCGCGGTCTGGCTTTCGTTTGCTGGCGGGGATGGCGTCCAACGCGCTCGGGCAGGCGTGCATCGTGCGCGTGATGAAGAATCGGAAACACATGGCGCACAACGAGCTGGTGAACGAGGTGACGCGCCAGCTCGCCGCGCGGTTCCAGCCGGACCCGATGAGCATCAAGAAACGGATCGAGGGGCTCATAGAGGTGCGTCGCAGTGTGCTCCTTCTCGTCGTCCCACTGACGCCCGCGCCCAGCGGGAATACCTTGAGCGCTGCGAGGACCGCAAGTCGTACAACTACCTGGTGCGTGGCTGTCCTTTCTGCTGGCGCGGGATGTAGGTAATGTGTTTTTGTCTACTAGGCGTAGCTGGTGGGCGGGCTGTTGTCGTTGTCGCCATGTTCTATAGTACCACACGGACTGTTCCATACGAAATCATCTGTAGCACGACACATCTAATCCATATTCCCATGATCAGATATTAATTTCTTGATGTCATCTTACAGAGTGCATGTTTGCTATGATTGCATACAGAACAATCGAGTGACACCTCACCATTATCCTCCCAAGCCGCAATATATGAACATCAGACCACAAGCACATTCTGGGGTGTTTACATGCTTCCTTGATGTAAACACTGCTATCTCACAATTGTCACACCAGCATGCCGTAAAAAAACTTGTTTACTATTGGCAATCAACAAGCAAAAACACGGGTGTCACATGTGTAACGAGGGGGGGGACCTGGGGTAATTGATTTGCGGGCACACAAGAATGGATTCCCGTGCAACTGCAGCGCAGATAAAAGACATGAATTAACCGAGGGCAAAAAATGCGAGGAGAGTGCATGCCTTACTTCAACAGACGCGGTGCCGTAGCGAGCCGTTACTGCGACTGATACTGATATCATGAAACAAAGATAAAGGACCATGAGGGGCTCTCATGTCCACCATGTTTGCACTACCACTAATTATGCCGATGAATGCGCTGGGGAAGCAGTGATGTGAGAAGAGGGCAGAAGAGGGAGAGAGGGAACACACAGGTAATAGTTATTGATAACTGCCAACACGCAGACATCCGCCTCAAAATGCAGACAGCCATTCCTCTAACTGTCGCTTGTTTGACAATTCTTAAAGGCGCCTGGGGCGCCGGATTCACCATCGCGGCAGGACAGTTCGCACCAATCGAGCCAAATACCTTGAGAACAACTATGGGAGAGAGGTCAGAGGGATAGAAAATAGTAGAGAGATGGAGACACCGACCGTGCGTGACTGTTAAGACCTCTCTGTCTTCACAGCCTTCGCGACGCCGGGGGCATGAACGCAGCTGTTCGTCCACGGAACTCCCAAGGAGACGTCATCCATCGATCGCCTCTCTTATATCCTCCTGCTTTAAGGTTTGAATACGTTCTCACGCTCGGGCCATACTTCCTTTCTTCTTTTCGGTATATTTATCTAGCGCGTTTCAAGGAACGAATGACAAAGCGGGGTCAGATCAGCGGAATGTTTCCATGCCCCCCTGAGCGGTGCTCGGGAATTGGGATTGCCTTCCTAGGCGTTCCCAATCAAATATATATAACTACTATATAGACATTGTTCAAGTTATTGAGGTATGCTTAGTAAATATGCAGAACTGCCGAGGTCAACTACTATAGAGACTTTTTATCTATTGGGATGAAGCCCATCCCATGCAAGACATAACTCTACTGTTGTGGCCCCCCTCCGCCCACCCTGTTACATAGCTGGCCGGGTTCCCTTCTTCTCTCTGTCAGCAACGTAATGTCTTCATATACCATCTGTCCTCACTTTCGAGTCTCTGCAAATGCCTGAGTCCAAAGACATGACATGGATGGTGCATAGAGGAGATGGAAGTGAAAAGTGAAAAGTGTGTGAGGGGTCGAGTGTACAATTGGTATCTTGAGGCTCCCACTCCAAACCCGCAAAGCTGTCCTCCCCAGCCAGCCCTTTCCCTGCTGCCGCCCAAACCCCAGGTCCCAAGGTGGTCCTCGGGGCCGCGTTAAAAAAACCCCAGTGGGGAGAAAGCGTGCCCCTTATGCATTCCCATCCTTCTCCATCCCATTGATCCATCCGAGAATGAGCTATCAATGGTGCGCGCATGAGCGCCCGAGTAGTAGTACCATATACATAGAAGCCTGTGAAAGCAAGAGTGAAAACCAGCTACTGCCCAGTGGTACATCGGGCTATTTTGTGCGATTTCGGAGCTTACCGAGCGTCGGCACCAAGCATAACTACAGATGTCATGACCACTTTAATGCTGCCCATGGCAGACATTACAGTGGACGTTCAGAATAGGGACTGGCATCTATCCGTCGATAATGCCAGCCCACCCGTGCCATGTCTCTGCTTTCTCCTTGAATGTTGTGTTGACTGCTCTCTTTTGCGAGGCTGGGGGATATTTATACCTGAGCTACTTTGTAGCGTAATGTGCCAATATATATCGCTTCTCGTGTTTCCGCGTCTGTATGGCAGAACCCGGTATCGTTGTCTTCACTCCATTGTCATGCGACCACTCCACTGCAGACGTTACATTGCTATTATTACAAGACAATATGGCCATAAGGTGATCGACAATAAGACCTGGCGAGCAGAATCCTAATCCCATCTCGGACCTTACATACGTCGTCGTCTTCCTATACTCATTCGCTCTCGACACTTGTGGCGTTCACAGCTTCGGCACTGGCAACTGATGTTGGTGTTTTAGGCGGTGTACTGTATAAATGGTAGGTAATTGTATTACTCTATCGTCGGACTTGCGTACCATAAGACAGTGATCCTGACTGACAATAAATCCAGCTACCCCTATAGCACGAAAGCCGTCTGAGAATCTGCTACATCGCCTTTCTTCCGAGTTCCGATGATAAATTCTCGCACTTTGCATGGCCCTCTCCTACTTGACTCCGAGTTTCCGCCAACCACATGCGGACGGATTGAGATGTCGGGTTCGATTTCGGAGGTCGTATCTTTTGAACAATGGATACTGATACTTAGATTTTCACCAGTGTATGGTTTTATCTTTGTCTTAAATTACCATTTTGAGGATAGGATGGAAAGCAGAATCACCAACTGATAGTCAATATCACTAATCACAACACCTCCTGTCGCCAAATCCTTCCCGTCTTGCGCCCAAAGTCGGTCAGAAAGTGGCGCACGTTCTGGCCCTAGATCGAGCCAGTTCAAGTTTCCAGTAAATTAATTACCACATGAACCTCCAAATTACCGATGGTACGCGTGATCTGCCGGTTCGGCACATAGTGCTATAGTATATCCTCATCCTTTAAGGATACCGGCTATGATGCACAGAGAGCGTCGTGCAATTCCACATTGTGGCTAGTACCGTTCCGCAGCTCCGCAACGTCGACGTCGAATGACAATACTAAACTCTGCCTTACATCAAATGTTGACCTAAACCATGGGACTACTATCGTGGGATGAGAGTTGAACAATTGGCCATAACACTTTCCACAGTGACATGGTGGATGAAGCAAGGGACTTATGAAGCTACTCTCAATCTGGTGAACACACATATGGCTATGAACCATAACAGCCAGAAAAAAACCACATCACCAGCTTCTTCCGTGCCACTCTGCGAGTCCGTGACGGAATCCTTACCGTAACTGACTAACTTGAAAGACGTTGCCCCTCGACGCATGGTCGACGACACTATGAACACCACGCGGCTCATCTTATTTTGTCATCCCTACAGTACATACTCCTTGTCTACAGTACATAATAGCGATAATGCTACTACTCTACAAATGCGTTGATCACAAAACACCTCAAGCATTACGTCTCCAAATGCTTTTGATCTGTATTACAAATGTACCTCCTGTGCGTGCAACAACGACTGGGAGACATTATCTGGTCTTCTTCGCACACTTTACTACGTACGTTGCATCTGGATGGTACTGCGTCTTTCACAGTGTGGGTCGTCAAGCCATAAAAGCCTCTCCACTGTCCCTGCTTCTTCAGGTTCCTCTTATCTCATCCCACGCTCATGAGTGCAAGCTCGCCATCCAATAGAAGCCGAATGAGGACGACATGAGTCCTGATGCTGACCATACTGGGTGGGATCCAGATTTCACCCATGCTTTCTTGCTGGCCTCAGCACACCTGGCCGTTACCTAGATGGTGGTCTAGGTGACGGAGAGGTATCCCAATCTGGCAAGAAGAACAGCGAATGTCGACCGAAGCGTCACCGATGTCTAGGCCCGACTGTCTTTTGTTTTGTCTATTTTCTCCCATGGTAAAGGGTAAATGCTTTCCTGATTCGACCCTGTCAACTAGCGCTGTCACCCATTTCCCTCTCTTTTGATCCCGTTCCATTCCTCCACCCCTACATCATTTCTCCTTTCATCTCATCATTTTTCGTTGACTCCGTTCCCCGGAATCCCGCTGCATGAGAGCTGTTCGCTGACGTGTTCGTTGCCTACGTGCAGTACCTGCAGTCGTGGGTGGGTCCGGCGCAGGCCGCCGCCCTGCCTGTGAGCGGTGGCAGCAGTGAGCACGATCAGCACACAGATGTGCGGCGGCCGTAGCGTACTTTGTTACGTTGGGGATGCTCAGAAGTCTTAGTCTTCTTCCTCTCATATGTCGCTTATGTCAGTAGTGCACCGTCTTGATTCCGCAGTAACTTTGATGCGTCGTACAACTATCAATTGAGGTACTACAGTCATAGAAGTTGGAGATGGCAGCCGATCTGAATGGCTAAAGTGCGCCGTGCTCGCGATTACACAACATCAATAAGTCTACTAATCCAAGTGACTCTGACGAGAAGCCAGTGGCGTACGTCGTGAACACCACTCCCTTCGCCCTCCTCTGTCGAAACACAGACCTTGCTCCCACTGCGTCTGCGGCGATCTCTGTGCGACCGCTGCAACCTGACACCAAGGTCAGGCGTATCGGTAATTAATGCTACTACCATGCAAAGCCCCCATTTGATGAAAGATTGGTCTTGAGCTTGAGCACCACGGGATGTTCTGAGCACCTAAGTGCACACCAATAGTTGAAAGAGCAACTGCGACCATCACATGGCTCGCTAGACATTGCATAGGCGATAAAAGTTATCCCACGCATGTCGGTCAGTAATGTTAGAATGGCGCCCGTTCAAGACGGCGTGGTTACGGATGGGTAAGGGGACAAGGATGAGCACTATATTAATTATCAATCGAGTCACGCACGGACAATTTAACACAGTCAAGGATGAACCGATCAAATGGTCAGGATGTGCCGGACCCGTCCAGCGCGTCATCCAACGCAGGCGAACGCGACACAGGATCACAAGCCGGAGGAAGACGTGCATTAGGAAGAGATGCCAGGACCGATGCCCGTGCACACAGACTGCGGCGCTGCGGTGAGTGCATCCATGGTATAGGTATCTGTAACCCGTCGCATGAGAACGATACGATCCATGTTTGCGACGGTGCTCTCCTTTAACGAAATAACAAGCGACAGCTTGTATTCAGGCTAGTAAGACTGAAGGGGAGTGGCATTCTCCCCAGTCCAGAAGTATCTCCGTGATCGGTCATGGCCCTCCATCCCTCTGCAACCACTCGATCAATTTAATTAAAAAAAAAGCATCTATGAGAGTCTGATGTGTGCTCCCAAAAAGCTAAAAATTTCGAAAATTATAATTATATCGAAGAGGGTGTGCATCCACGCGTGAAACGCAGTGTGTGTGCACCATGCTGGGTGGGCAAGAGGGCGGGGTCACCACACACTTGATGCACACTCGAACTTGGAGCACATACAACATCGATAGGGAATATCGATAAAAGAAAGGTAAGTGATTGCAAAAGAAATATGTCCACTGGCAATGTCGCGTTGTAAAGACAAAAGCCAAGGACGATACATGTCATCATCGAACGGATGACCTAGAATATTGAGCAGATCAAGAATACTGCGACGACGACGACTTGATGCATGCACAGACAATTCAGCCAAAAAAGAGCATGGATGGGATATTGCTATTCACTTATTTTTCAGGTTTGGTGATTGTCTACCAAATCATCCTGCACCTTACCATTGGTAGCAAGAATTATGGCCGTGAAAATTAAGCCAGACAGAGCTTTACTCTTAGAGCAAGAAACAGAAGGCTACTTTCAATCGCCACACCAGTATACCGCGGAAAAAAACTCGTTTACTATTGACAATCAACGAGCGAAAACACGGGGCACCACAATTGAACCAAAACTCGATACAAGTTTCAGTAGGAGGACCTGGGGTAATTAATTTGCAGATACACGAGAAAAAATTCCCATGTGACTGTGCAGCATGACGACAGAAATTAGCCAGTAACAGGCATGCAAAATAGGATACAGCTTACTTCTTCGGACGTGGTGCCATAACAGGACCCCGCCTGAAGTCATCAACGATGAAGGAACACGAGATATCCCATGTCCACAACGTATGTGTGCTATCACAACTTGAGCCAGTGGATGTACTGGGGAAAGCAAGAGCAATAGGGGTGAGAAGCATGGACAAGACAGGAAGAGGACTAACATACAGACTGTGGTAAGTGTATACTCTCCAGCACATCATCCGGGCCTAAAGAATGCAGACAGCCAATCGTCCCATCATAATGATGGGTGCCTCCACCACCTTGACGGAGGCAAACAACCCTAGGACGCAATTTTGTCACGTCAAAGGGATGATTATCGAGTACAACGGCTGGGGGCGAGGGGTCAGAATAATGAACATCAGAGAGATGGAAAGACTGACCTTGCGTGAGTGTGAAGACTAAAGCCTCCACAACGCCGTTGGGGGACATGAAAGCAGTAACATAGCTGCCATCGGTGGTACTCCCGAGGAGTCATCCTCCATCGATCTCCAGTCTTTTATACCCCCACTTTAAGGTTTGCTGATGTTCTCACGCCATGGACTACGTGAGTTGATCCGGCTTAATAATATTCCTTGCGTTGGCCCTTCATGTGTATGTGTTTTGTCCTCTGGTAGTGAGCATTTCTTTCAAGTTGCCAGCTTTCCTGCCACGCAAAGACAAATGTCGCCGGTCTGCTTTGTCCTCTTCGTCCTCGCCGTCCTGGACGTCGCTTGGGCAGACCTCGTAGGCGGCTATTCCCCGCATTCCCAGGGCCAAGCCGCGCCTGACACTGTCCAGGAGCTGGTGAGACGGCAGATAGCTAGCAGCGTTTCTCTGGTCAGCAACACCGGCGCCGCGGCCAACAACAACGCCACAATCCTCCCCATCTCCCTTAGCGACGACAAGCAGTACGCTGTGTCTCTCCCTGTCATGTTGTTGGCTTCAGTTGACTTGGACTTCAGGACGTTCTACACACTCATCTCGGCGGGCAACATCAGCTTTAGGGTTGCACTAGATACAGCATCGGACGACTTCTGGCTGCTCTCGACCGACTGCAACAATAGCACCTGCAAGTCGTTGCCCAGATACCCGCTGACATACGCCAGTCCGACATTCGTCTCGGTCAACGACAATACGACACTATTGAACGTGAGTTATGCGGACACGACCAGTACGTCCTACAACGGTGCTTCGGCCTTGAGGCTAATAGAATCTAGTGGCATCCGGGTTTGTTGCGAGGGAGACGGTTCAACTTGGCACTCTTTCTGTACCCAACCAGGCCTTCGGTGAGAGGGGTAGACGTGAGCACTTGGTGGGATACTGACGACGGGTCCTCTCCAGGGCTGATGAACTCGTCTAATGTCACGTTTGTTGATCAAGTGAGCGGCATCCTCGGACTAGGCTTCCCACGACTGTCGACGATCAACTCGCTGGCGCAGAATGGTGCGTGCTACGCGGTGTGAATCAGCTGCTGTGACCCACGATGTCGTGGATCAGCTACGCCTTTCGTCACCGACATCGCGCTGCAGGGGTTTCTTAACTATCCGCTTTTCGGGGTTAGTCTGACGCGGAACGCATCTAGCGGGAGTCTTGCCATTGGTACGTTTATGGGATCGGGCTTCCGGCGTGGGATACGATTGAATTTTGTAGGAGCGGTGGACTCTTCGGTGGTCAGAAATGCAAGCTTGATCGAATGGAACGAGGTGGTCCCGTTCCAGCCGTTCGCGGGCAGCGATGGAAATGTGTCGAGTTATCTGCAGTGGGCGATTCAGTTGTCGGATATAGCTGTAGGTGCAGGGGAAGTGGGGGTAGTGTTGTCGAGCTGATGTTAGTGTTGCAGATTGGGACGACGGAGGTGAAGCCTTGGCCAACATACCCAGCGGCGAATGGAAACCAGTCGATTGCACTGATTGATGTGTAAGTCTTGAGTCGGACGCTGGTGATGGATCTGACGGTGAGGGGGAATTGAAATTGAAATTGATAGTGGTACCGAGGGCTTGTTTGGACCATATCAAGATGTATGCCCACCGATCGACTTGTGCGCGGATCCGTTGTGCTGATCGTTGGCAGGTTTCACGTCTCTTCTCTTCCATTGTCGGAAGCCGTTTCATCGGAGCCGGTGAGGATCCTCTCTGTATCGTTTTCGCGTGGCAGCGTGTTGATTGGCCAACAAGGACAATGGGCGATTCCGTGTGACACAAATTACTCGATGTCGTTCCGATTTGGGTAAGTTTTTTTTTTTTAATCGCGCTCCTCCCAGTCGATCTCACTTTGCTCGCCCCAGCGTCGGCAATTTCTCCTTACTTCCCTCGGACTATCTCATTGGCCCCACTCAAGCCGACCCGAACATCTGTCTGTCCTGGCCAAAGGCTACGGCTCCCAGCCCGGACGGCATTGACTGGCAACTCGGTTCCAGCTTCTTGCGTTCCGTATACACCATCTTCAGGTACGCTCTTTCCCTCTCACTCCATTCACTCACTCACTCACTCACTCCATCTATCACTCAGTTATGGCGTCCCTGGAAAAGATTCTCCCTCCATTGGCTTCTACCCTCTCTCTCCGAGCTCACCGCCACCCACTCCCCTTCCCCCCGCCTCCCTCTCCGCCCTCTTCTCCTCCCTCTCCCTCACCGTGCCCACACAGCTCCCCAATATCCTCGTCCCTACTCCAACCTACCCCACTCCGCCTTACCTCTTCAACACCTCCGTCCCTACATCCCTTCTCGCCACCTCCGCCCTCGCAGCCTCCACATACAGCCCGCTCTTCACAGACATTAATGGCGGCTCGCAGCAGCCCTACTTCAATTTTAGTGCCCTCCCCCAGGTCACCCCCGCCCCCACCCTCCAGACCGTCATCCTCACGGGTGGGAACGGTGTCGTGTCCACAACGGTCATTGTCATCCCGACCCCAACCGTCGAGCTCGGCGTGCCCCCTGGGTTTATCGCCGCGAGCGCGCCGTTACCCGTGCCCAGTATCGGCGTGGCTCTGGCGACAGCGATTGTGCTGACCATGCTGGCGGCTCCGGTTTTCGGCATCGTCTGCTAAGCCCCACGCTGTATCAACTGCGCAGCCTCCCACCTTACCGTCGCGCCTGCATGCCCACTTACCCCATCCGCACACCCGTCTTGTATCCACTAGATTTTTTTTTCGTGTCGTTAGCTTTGTTCTTGTCCTGTCTGCTTCGTGTCTCGAGTTTATCACGGCCCTGATATGCCCGCCTGATACGGACAGGCACAGTAGCGCTGTTACATGGATCCTCCCCATTACCCCAACTGACATTTTCCCGCTCGCTGCTTTGTACTCTCGCTTGTGACAGTTTGTCGTTTACGCCCCCCCTTCCCCCTCATACGTCTATGCAACCTGCCTTGCCATCCTACCTACCCTACCGTCCATATACTACACGCTCCTGGACCATTCCACTGCTGCGCGCTACGTCTCGCGCGCCGTTGTTGTGTGACGGTAAGTCTGCTCAGTTTTGGTGTGCTGCGTGGGAGACACTCTTAGTGCCATCCCTCGCGTAGAGGCGGGCGCACCCTGTAGGACGGATTACTCATAAGTCACTACAGTGTTTGACGGCACAAACGGCAAACGATCCCGAGTTCCAACTCACATACGCTGCCGGGTCCTAGTGTTTGACACTAGAGCCGCCCACGTCTTCCTCTCATAATCCCTCACCGGATCAGCATGCGTCTTGGCGTTACACAGTAATCCGCGTGTAACACATCAATCTATCTGTCACCCTGTGAACGTTTGACTTGATCAACCCCATCCGCTGTGATCCCCTCTACCAACAGTAGATTACATATCAACTTGCTTGTAACACTAGAGGATACCATTGTATGCTAGAACTATTATCAGTTGTTTGACACAGTCAGGATCACTACCTTTATGGGGGACAGAGCCGATGACAATGAGTTACGAGTCAGAGATTAATCCGAGTCAAGCTGCACGCATGCGCCGTCTAGATCATAGTCGTGATGTGCTCGAAGCTCATATGCGTACATTGGAACAATAACCACGTCGGCGAGTCTTATGATTGTTCGCCTTACGACCCGCCATAGACTTTTTGTTCTCCACGCACTCTCACTATGGGACACACACTGGCAGTATACTCCCACGACGCCACGCGAACTCTGTAACGTCTGCGGCGGAGTGGACGCATGACAGCGGAGTGAAGACAACGATACTGGCTTCTGCCATACAGACGTGGAAAAACGAGAAACGATATGTATTTACGCCACAAAGTAGCCCAGGTATGAGTCTCGCAAAAGAGAGCGGTCAACACAAGGAGAAAGTAAAGACACGGAACGGGCAGGCGGGGATTATCGACGGATAGATGCCAGTGAGGATGCGAGCTCACAAGTCTCCCCCATGATATCTACCATAGGCAGCAGGAGAGTACCCTTGATTTTCGTTCTCAATTGTAATTGCGTTCGGTACAGATGTGATGTCAGGTATCTTGCAATAAATGTGCCGTTACCTGTAGTCTCATCTGCACCATACGCAGTTGTGGGCAAAAGTCATGAGTACACCATCTAGGATTTACCAACAGATAGATGCCAATGAGAATGTGAAGTCATTTAGATTACAAATTCACATATCATTTTGGTGCGCTCATGCTACTTCTACATAAATCTTCAAGGCCAAATAAGCAAAGAACACGATGCTGCTTTCATATCCCCTTCCTATTTTTCTCATAGGATCTTGTTCTCCGCTTATTCGCCTTGTAAAAATATGTTGTGTGAACCTGGAACCAAATGACTATCATTAACATACTACTGTATGACAGAATAAGCTCAGCCTGGCACCAGTCTTACTAGCAAACTGTTCCATAAGCCTCAATTCATCGCTGCTGGTCCTGACTTCCAGTAGCAGATCATACCCTCACCTATGTCTCAGGCAACATAGTGGTTCCTATCATCTTGTGTGTGCATCTTTATCTGAGTATTTCCTGCCCTCTGGCAGGTTTCCAAGACTATGGTTTTTTACTGTGTAAAGTCAACATTTCGTGTGCTTAAAAAGTCGATCATCATGTATAGAATAGTGAGATACACCTGCATGTGCAATTTGGGTGAGTGGATCTGCAAACGTTGGGTACCAGCCAACCGGTAAGAACCGACAGTATTGAAGTCCTCAAGGCCTGAACTGTGGCCCAGGCGTAGCCCATTGGGATCCATGGTCATTATGTGGATGTTGGAATTGCAAACTGGCGCATTTTAGGCAACTCGGCAGAAGCCAACGCGCACGCAAACTTTCGTCTCCAAGTCTCCGCAGAAAACATATGATTACAGCTACTTTTTCGATCACTCCGCTGCTATACAGTTCCAAGCCACAGGTAGTTTATTTAGCCAACCTACGATAGTTCTTTTTTTCTCTCTCAGTCCTTGTGTTGTTTTCGAGACTGAGTGCTTATTGTCCTTGCTATTAGGACGTCTTTTTGGTGTTTCTTGTGCAGAAGAACACCTGTATATATAGCCTTCTTTATTACAAAATGGATCCTCTCTCCAATGAGGATGTATGGAATTGTTGGCCTGACCCACATGTCAGACAGACACCGAAACGCAATGACAATCTCAGGCTATGGCGGCTATCTCGATGCCCTACCACTACCACGACCGCGCCTGTGCGCCACTCACTAGCGTATGGCTGTCGCCAACGGTGGTCAAATAATCCCGACCGATAACAATTTATTTGATAGCGTCAAATACGTTTTGGTGTAGTGGTAAAGGCTGATCATTAGAGTAAGCGGAGTAAGGATACGAGTGTGTTCGGCAAGCTGAGAGAGGAATCCAGCGAAGACAGGTATCCCAAGGGTGGCGCAGGCATTATTGGAGACAGGCGAGGATGAGAGAGAATACAACAAGCGATGTAGGCCTGTGGCGCATACAAGGGATTCTTGGATCAAGACTAAGTGAGATCCGTCGTCAATTAATGCCGTCATTTCGCGTGCGTCGGTTTGGAAAGGGGGTAGTGGATGAGCAGGAAGTGAAAGGACGTACTCATCATCATCCGAATCATCGGACTCTGGCTCGATGACTCCAGACGTAAAAGTGTTCGCGGCAGCAAGAACGGTGGGAACAATAAAACGCGGCCGCAAGCGGCTAGCGGAGAGACCCATAGTGTTTGTGAGTGGTTTGTAATGTTCTGCAGCAGGGTAGCCATTCGGGCATGCGGTCGATTGATGGCCAGCGTAGAAGATGCGGCATTTGAAACATCCATCATATTTTGTGAGAAGCTCGCGCTCTGTGGCAGTGAGCTTAGGCACCGTACGGCGTGCTTGTGCGGGAGGCATGGAAGAGGAGGAAAGAACGGCGGGGCGGGGAGCGGGGAAAGACTTGACGCGAGAGGTGGCCATGAACTTGGTCAGGCTCTCCGCGAGGATCTCAGCATCCCGTAGGCGGCGTTGGTCGATGCGCAAGACTTTCTTTAGCCAGGTTTGAAGAGGAAGGTCAACATCAAAGTCTTCATGCATGACATCGAAAGCGACAGTAGGATTCAGTCCTGCAGTGAGTTGGCGACGGAAGGCAGCATCGTCGAGGTGGTAGGGTGTATCACGGAGAAGAGAGTTGATGCCACATAGTTTGACATGCCAATCCAAAAATGATGTTTCGTTCTGCTTGGAGTTGAAAAGGGCATTACTGAGACGTAGTTCCCAGTCGGGTTCCAGCCATATGTCACGGAATTCGGCAACGAAGGCCTCGAAGGTGAGAAGTTCCAAAATTGCTTTGTTGGTAATGAACCAAATGACGATGTATGGATCCTGGAAGCCGTAAGATGCCACACGTACTTGGTCGGATCCACTAATGGACTTCATGTAGAAGTACTCCTGACATCCATGGATCCAGAATCCAAGGACTTGTGGGGAGATTTGGCCTGGAGACAGTATGGGCAATTTAAAGGGCGAAGTCTGCTTAAAACAAGCGACTTCAACGCGAGGAAGCATGACAGGAAGATGATGAGGTGTGTGGTCGAGCCTGAATCAGAATCCGAGAGGTAATGCGATAACGATAAAGGAAATTGTGAAGGAGAGATAATGATAATCAATGGCAAGCGACCAGGTTAGACGCGGTGGTAAGCTTACTAGGTGGTACGTTCAACGTTGGCAATGGGTAGACTTGGTTATTGACCTAACCAGTAGCAACGTGAGGCAGAACTGGAGACGAAGACAAGGTACGAGACACTATGTTCGAGCGTTAAGTACTGGGACGAAAAGTGGAATACATGAGTTCGGGAATCAACAGACAGCGGAGCACATGACAGATGACGTATGAAGGACGACGCACGAAGTACAAAATAAGGTGGATCGTTTGGCAAGACGACTCTGCAATCTTCATAATGTGTCCCCCCCAGCACGCATACACATGGGCTCCATCTCTGGTCGCGGGGGTAGAACTCTTGCGTCGTTCCCGTGCAGTCGCCCAGAAGGTTGACATTCTCAGTCTGGGGAGATGCGACTTTCTATTTCCAACCGGCATGTTTGGTGTGCGGTTTACAAAGCAGTGATCGCTGCACCCAACAAACTCACCACCTCCAGCCAATTCAGCAACTGACTCAAGCAAAAACCGAGAAGATCCAATATCGTATTGTGGACATTACCGCTTGACAGATGAGACGCCCTATACCGACATGCACGTAAGTAGGAGTGTGAGTTGCGATCCGGATTGGTAGATCCACAACCTCTCGGCCGCAAAGCGATGCGTCCTCGGCCTCGCACATGTTGCGCGAGAGAACCTGCTAGACTCGCAGGCAGTGCTCAGCAAGCTATGCTTAATCCGCATGTTGATAACAAGGTCAACGTCCTTGCGTCGATCGGCATTGACAAGGAGATGAAAGATGAATTAGTCGAACAGGGCCATCTCTGGCATCAGGGACGATCACATGGAGTGCAAGCTGCAAAGCGTCATGCGGACGACGTTCTCTTCCAGGTCCAGCAAACCCTCGAGACTTTCAGCGTCGAGTGGACCCAAGAACAGACCCACTGTATCCAGTACCATTTTGAATCTGGCTCACTGGTCTCCGGAAATGCTAGGGAACGCTTTATGGAGCACCTGTAGGCACAGCATGTCCAATTGCCAATCGGGAGAAGTCTTGCTGGTCGCAATGTACGTCGTGGACATAAGAATCCCGAGCTGACGTTTGGGGTTGTTAGCATTCCGGTACTCGATGAAATCAGCAGCTGTGGCAGCGAAGATGAAGGGCCCTCGGGACTGGTCAGATCCAAGCCGTTTCTCGAGATAGATGCCAATGTCTTTCTCTGAGATATCCGATGGAATGCTGTGCAGGATCAACGTGCTTGTATATTTCATCAGACCCGTCTCGTGAAAGCCTTGCACGACATTCATCACAGACCTACTTATGATGAAGAACCTCACAGGAGAAAGGTGACCAGTAAACTCCGAAAGAGCGGGGAGAATGCATTCTCTTTACACTCGTCCAAGGCTCCATGATGATGACGATGACGCATGGTGGAAATGTCTCTTCACGCACCGGCTCAATAGTGAGCTTCTGTAGCTGTCCGATGTAAGAGCATACCAGGACATTCGTGAAATGCCTACCAAGAAGCTGTCCAAGGACTACTTCAGCTTCTGCGGACAGACCGCCACTTTAGCGGCATCTCTGCCTGCGTAGACAACACGATCCCGCTGCGGCTCGATCCGCTGAAGGGTGCTCATTATATCGACGGTCAACGCTGTGTGTCCTGCACACATATTAGGCTTCATGGACACAAACACGGCAGGGAAGTAACCTCAACAAGCCCTCTATATGCTGACGGAGCGCGGGCGGACATGCCCTGGGGCATGACCATGAGATCTGAAGAAAAACGCAGCAACACCTGAGCTGCTTACTGTCCAGCAGAAAGCATCGGTCACTGAGGTACTGCAGGACTGGGAGTCTCCGCACCTTGACTTGACTTTGTCCATAACCCTGAGAAGGGCCCCAGCCAAAGGCTGTGGGTGCCTCCACCATGACTTGTAGGACAGGTATGAGAGTTGAAGGCCACGGCGCCGTGATGAGTCCCTTCAACGCCCTGCAGGATGAAGATGACACCGTCGTAGTACTTAGAGAGCACAAAGATGCTGGTCACCATGCAACAAGGATCGGTTCAGGATAAGTCGTTCAAGTTATCGACAGACCAAAGACCTGAGTCCTCCGTGACTAAGATGAACGCCCGAATGTGAGAATTGATGGATTATGCACGGCCTCTGCATGTCGGCGTGACAAGTTCGACAAGTATGTTATATAGTAACGCCCGCAGCCCAGCCCTCACCTCGAGTTTCGCAGTCGCTTAGGTTCATTATATATATTGGCCGTCGCCGTAGATACACATCAAACGGACACATCCCCCGCAGCGCATCAAAAAATAACACGAATGAATATTGAAAAGGGCGGGGGCGATAGCAATGCAGTGATGAGCTATTAGAAACACATGGTGAAGGGATGGATAAGGGAGTGAAGGAATGTCGCCAGGGTGAAGGGGGTGGTGAATGGTCGTACAGTAATGGCGAGCACGCTGCCAGCGGCGGGTCCATCTGCAGGTCCATCCAGAACGGCGTAGGAGTAAGTGCGACAATAGAGCACCAATGGACGATATATACGGAACGGAGACCAGGATAGACACGTAACTACGACAAAAGACGGACAGGACACGGACCGATGAGGAACGGATTTACAGCCACGGGTTCGGTAAGAATGTCCTGCGGGCGATTCGTTAATCGTCACGACCCAATCAAAACAGGAAATGTAAGACTCACATCGCGCTGAATGCCACCGCAAAGGCTGCAACGCCCCATGCAACCGACTTTCTTTGCGAGTTCATCTCGAGCAGCCTGATCCGCTTGTTCGAGGCGACTTGCCGCTGCTCCGTCTCCGGCTCCTTGAACTGAAACGTTAGCAGTTGGCTGTCCCCTTCCCACCCACGCTTAACACCGCCCTCGCCACCCGCCAAGTCCCTGCCCTCCTGCCCCATCCGGCTCGCCTCCCTCTGCACCTTGAACACCTCAATCATCTCCCTCTGTTCCGCGATGTCCTGGCTAGCATCTGGCCCGGGCACATCGGGTACGTCATCCTCCACTACCGTCTCGTCCGACCCGCCAGGCGTCGTCGCCTCGAGCGAACGCGATGCCTTGAACGGCGATTTCGGTGTCGTGGGTTGCGTGCGTGGCGTGTTCCTCGGCGATGCGATTATCTGCGGGACGGGCGCCGGCGCTGGGCTGGCAGTTCGGGCTGAGCGACGCGGGGTCGGCAGGTTGACCACCGCAGGCGGGGTCGTTGACTTCACAGGCGAGGTAACGGCGACGGTCGGTCTCGCCGGAGATGCCTCCCTGCGGCGTTTCGGGGGATTCGGGGTGATCGCGGACGGAGTGGGCGTCGGGAGCTGCTTAACGGTTGATGACTTATCGGGAGTCTGCTGCTGTGCGCGCGAGCTCTTCCGATACTCGGTGTTGGGATCGGGTCTGGCCTCCTTTAAGGGCCCGAGAATCGTAGTAAGGGAGTACGAGTCGGCGATGACGGCGGCGACATCGGGGCCGACCCAGGTGCCGGCGAAGCGTGCCTTTCCAGAACGGTTGTTGCCAGAGAGGTCGAAGTTAGCCTTAATCCAGACAGACTCCTCCTTCTCGGACTCATCGCTCGCAGTGGGAAAGGCGGCACGGAACATGGTGGTTACGCTGATCGCGCCAGTGTCTAAACGGCGCAAAATGAAAGCGTGGCCACTGGGCTATATACATGGATGAGTGGAAGAAGGAAAATAAAGCACGAGAGATGGAGCGCACGGTGGGGACCTTCATGCGTGCGACCTGGTGGGACGATGGTTGAGTTGAGGGCGAGAAGAACGATATGGAACGGTGGGACGCACAATTGTTGACTGCCCATCCCTTATGATCTCCTGGAACTTGACAGCAGGCAGGTTGGCAGGGGAGACTGAGGAAAAGATGAGAGGCTGCTACTCGGGTGAAGGAAGGGACATTGAACGAACTGGATTTAAGATGTGGATTGAGATGGTCCATGGGGAGAGGCGGGCGAGGCGCTCCTGACATGGGAGAGGTGTACTGAGTGAGGGGAGGCATTGAATGAAGAAGAAATAGGCGGTGAAAAAACAAAAGGTGGGCGGGCGACGGCAAACGCGTTACGAGCACCCATCTCATTGTCGCGCCCGCTATACTTGCCACTCAACTGTCCTATATTCAGTCGGAGCTTACATTCAGCCACTCTCTTATTCTTTATCATTCGTATACTCACGGTAAGGCAACATGTATCCTACAACCCCCAAAGCCGTCTATCTCGCATGTCAAGCCTCAAATTAGCTGGGGTCTCGCAACCAGCGACTCCACTAGCCCCTTGATGTCCTTCCACCACACGTTCTCCCCCCTCCGGTTCTTCATGTCTGCATGCTGCAGCATCTCCTGCACCGGCACCCACTTGGCGCTCGAGCCCTGGATCGTAATGATTGCCGCCGACTCCCCCGGCGCCTGCCGTGTCTTCGCCGGCTGCGTCTGCAGCAGCGCGTGATGCTTCTCAATGAATGCCATGCACTTCAGCGATAGCCGCAACGCGCGCGCGCGGTCCATCGGAGACGGGATCCCGCCCTGCAGCGTGTGCCCTAGCGACGCGGCCCGGGAGTCGAACAGTGACCCTCCCTCTTCTTTCAGCATCTTCATGATGACGTCCGTAGTGTACACTGACGATGCGTTTTCGTTTCTGCGATATCCTCGGGTCAGTCTCTGGATCATCATCTGCGAACGAAGGCGCCATACCGAATGACCAAGCGCCCTTCGCTCTTGCCCTTGATGTCGAGGCTGTACCGTGTCTTGAGGAACTTGACGTCGTTGCGCAAGTCGTCCAGATGAATCCCATGCTCCGGGGTGTACACGATACACGCGCCAACCTGAGATGGTATCTTTAAGTCCACCGGTACTGCGGCATCGCGACAAACGGTCTACTCACAGCCAGCGCGCCCATCGTCGCGATGAACCCGCAGTTCCCGCCTTGGGTCTCTACCACAAACACCCGATTTCGGCTCGCCGACGCGCTCTGCTTGATCGAATCACATGCGTCTACTAACGCATTCAAGCTTGTGTCACTCCCAAGACTGTACTCCGTCATCGGCACGTTGTTCGATATCGTCGCGGGGAGGTGCACCATCGGTATGTGGAATGCCGGGTAGTGCTTCCGCCCATTGTCGAGCAGCAGTAGCGCGTGGAAAGCCTCGAACCCGCCGATCATCATGAACCCCTGCAGCCTGTGCTGCTGGAACTTCGCCGCGACCGCCCCGAGGTCTATGTCGGGAAGCGTGCGGTTCGTGCCAAGCTCCGACCCCCCGCGCGTCGTCCAGTTGTCAACGCCAAGCCAAGACAGTTCGAGGACATTATCGTCTAGCAGCCCACGGAAGCCGTTCGAGATGGCTAGTGGCGTGTGCCCTTGCCGCAGGCAGTAGCGCACCGCGGCACGTGTTGCTGCATTCATACCTCCCGCAGGGGCACCCATGCTGCGAGATCATCGTCAATATATAGTATCACAGTATAGGAATAAACAATGTCTTTACTGCATTATAGCAATACGCATGCGCTGTGAGACGCCTGTAAGCAGAGCAGGATGGACTGACAGGCGTGCGTGGAGACGTACCTGTTCAGGAGGAAGGAGCCCCTCTGGCTGCAATTCTGACGTCGCGAAGAAGCCGTCCAACGTCTCGCGGAACTCGGGGTCGCGCAGGGCCATCGCCTTGTCGAAGTCCTTGTCGCTGATCGCCTGTGCCACTGCGCGCGTCTGCAGAGAATGTGAGATCCACACAGTGCGCGTCACGGCAGAAAGACGGGCGCACCATCGCGACCGCGTCCACCAGCGGCACCCGCTTGATCTTCGCCTCCTGGATGCCGATCATGTACGACGGCGTCTCGGGCGTCGACGCGAGCACAGTTTCGACCGCGTGTAGACCCTGCAGCGTAGGCTGGAAGTGCAAAATGTCAGAAACGCAAGCGATCGTGCGAGCATATTCGGCGCATCGTACCAAAATTCGGTCGAGCGCACACGGCCGCCCGCCTCGCTGCGTATGCCCGAGCGTCGTCACTCGCGTGTCCAGTCCGAGGCGATCGGTCAACACGCTTTTCACGTAGTCAGCCCGGATGGGGTTCAGGAGTGCGTCGTGCGCGCCCTCGGCGACGATAACGATGGTCTTCCGTTTTCCGACTTTGCGGTGCTGTGGGAATTGCGTCAGAGGTGATTGAAGTTCAGAGCAGGGTGCAAAAGGGGGGAAGGCTTACGCGCTGAATTATGTTGCACATCTCGTCCTCCCACGGCTGCGCCTGTGGGGGCCGCTCAGGGATGAAGATGAAGTCGGCGCCAGAGCTGCACGATGACGGATCGTGACGAGATGGCTCTTGTACGCGGGAGAACGGGACTCACCTGACGCCGGCGAGGAGGGTAAGCCACCCGCAGTGCCTGCCCATGACCTCGAGGACGAACGCGCGCGAGTGCGAGATCGCGGTGGAGTGGATATTGTCGATGGCTTCGCAGATGCGGTGCAGCGCGGTCGGCGCACCAATGGTCAGGTCCGTCATGGACATGTCATTGTCGATAGATCCCACGAGCCCGACGATCTTGAGATGCCCGTAGCGCACTGCCTGTTCCTCGGTGATCGTCCCTGCAAGTATAGCCCAGTCAGCGTCCCGACCTGCAGGGAGAAGCTTGTGAGAGCGCACCTTCTGCCTGGAGCGTCTTTACGAGACCCGGCCACTCCGATCTGAAAATATCCGCTCCCGTGAGCGAGCCATCGCCACCACACACGACGAGGGCGTCGATTCCCTCCTTGATGAGGTTGTGCGCGGCCTTGAGGCGCCCCTCGGGTGTCCTAAATGCGGTCGATCGCGCAGTGCCGATCAGCGTGCCGCCCTGAGGTGTGGTCGTCGGGGGCGTGTCGGAGCGAAAGTCCAAGTATGCGCGCACGCACCTCTGCAAACCACCCGCGGACGTCGTCCCAGCCGACGCGAACAATGTAGCGGTGCTTGAGCGTGCGCCCGTCCGGGTGATCGCCCGTACCATCGCGCAGGAGCTCGCCGTCGCCAAAACGCAGGTTCTGAATGAATGCTGGGTCCTGCACCGGGACAGGCTGGTTCGAAGGGAGGTTGGGCAGTTCGAGGTGTGCGATTGAGTTGCCCCGCACGAGACCCTCGTAGCCTTCGCGAACGATCCAGGTCTCGCAGCCTCTGAGCAAGGGCCGCCTCCGTCTGTCAACGTGAGGGAGAGAGCGGGAGAGAGACTGACCTGAGAATGCCGCCTTTGACGACCGCACGGACGACGGCGTTCATACCTGCGCTATCGCCGCCGGACGTGAGCACAGCGAGCTTCACCCTGTGTTTCTGAGATGTGTCTACTGCCATGTATGAGGGGTGTTGATGTAGTTGAGAGAGAAGAGAAAGTTGAGTCGAAAGAGTGATCGTGGAGGTTCGGAGAGGACAAGCAGTTAGCGCCAGTCGATATCTAACCGACTCGGAGACGCTTTCCCAGAGAATGCGTCGGCTTCGACGTGACTTGGCGGTCAATTCCTTGCATCTCAACACACAGCTATGGTCCACTACCGCATAAACGAAACCGAACCAAATCCCAACCCCCACGTCAACTTCATCACTGCCCTTCCTATGCCGGAGACCGCTGTGCAGGAGCAGGCGCGCCAGCTGTTGCGAGCGTTGGCCGCGCAGGTGAAACCTATCATGAAAACGCACGGCTTTGTTGTTAACAGCCTTGAAGAGGTGCGTTATGTTGCCCTGACATGCGGGAACCGGAGTGCCGCGCTGACCCTCTCGCAGTACGAGTACAACGCCGTCTTCGCGGGGCGGAACTGGAATAACGGCGAGGTCGTCGGTGCGTCTTGGTCAAGGTGCGGTACATCTGTTTGCGGCGTCTCATGTCCCAGCACACTGCAGAGCTTGTGCTCCGTCGCCCGGACGGGTCGTTCACCCCAACCTCCTGGCTGATGAGCACACTGTGCCACGAGGTACGTCCCGCACCTGCCTTCGAGGCTCACTTGGCGTTGTCATATGTGTCCTCCTCGCAGCTGGCGCACATCAAGGTGAAGTCGCACCCTCACGTCACATGCAGACAGCTCACAGCAATTCATCCAGCATATGAACCACGGACCCGCATTTCAAGCGCTCTGGAGCCGGTTGCGCCAGGAGGTCCTCGCCCTCCAAGAGAAGGGCTACTACGGAGACGGTGCTCCCATCCAGACCCATTTCGCTGGCATCTAACAGCAGCTCACATAATACCAGGATACTGGTCCTCCGGCACCCGTCTCGCAGACTCCGCCCGAATCACCGGCGACGGCTTCGAAGCTGGTGATCTTCCAGAATTCATGGTAAGTGCAGTGCAAGCTACTTTCCCCCTAGTCACCTGATCCTTGTTTTCGCGCAGTGTGGCGGGGCGCAGAGCAGGGCGCGCCCGTCTTCGCGCCGCCGTCGCCGTCGCCAGCTGCAGTCCGTCGCGGGCCCCTCACACCATACCAGCGCACAGACAGCCAAGCGGCGCAAAGCGGGCTCGCGCGTGACCGCGGCGGGCGTCTTCCGGGGCGACGGGCGGGCGCTGGACGCGGATGTTGACGACGAAGACGCGAAGAAGGCGGGCGCAGGCTTCCGAAAGAAGGCGACGAGGTGCGTCGCCGTTGCGCCTTTTTTTTTTTATTTCTCCACGCCAAGCTCGACACTGGCAGTAAGCGTGCGCGCGAGGAGCGCGCGCTCGCGGCGGAGCGACGGCTCTGCGCGTTGCAGGGCAAGAACAAAGGTAAGGTGTCGTGGTCCATCTCTGTTGGTATCGCATCCCAGCGTGTGAATCACCCATATAGCGTCGTCCCCAGACGAAGCGCACAGCTCGGGCGGCGAGTCGGACGGCGTCGAGGAGGTGCAAGAGACGGACCAGGACCGCCGACGCACGCTGTTGGAGTCGACCGACGAGGGCGAGCTCGTCGCGCTCAAGTCGGGCACTTTGGCGGACTTCTGGGGCGAGTTCTGTATGCCCAAGGTATCTAGCGGCACGGCTACCATGCCACACACACTCAAAGACACCCGAGCAAGCACAAGCACGCAGTCCGGATCAACATCGAGTGCGCGCTCCAAGTCCACGTCTGGCTATGCATTACCGCAAAGTGACGGGGATAGTCAAAGGGGCTCACGGGGCGCTGCAACGACCGCACCATCGGACATGAGACAGCCGCACGATGGCAACAGCCCGGGACAAGGCTCGACGACTTCTCGCATGCGTGGAGATGACTTGCCTACATCGTTCCTAGCGACTGTTGGGAGTAGGCCTCTAGAGCCGGACGGGGCAGATCGAAGCTGGTCATGCCTTATATGCACGCTGTGAGTACTGTGCAATGCCTTCGGGTAGGCTGGCTGTCCAAGCCGAGTGGTACTGACGCACGGTCCATCAGCGACAACCAGCCAGGACACCTCGCGTGTTCTGCATGTGGCACGCCTCGAGGGGAACGGACCTGGCGCGACCACGGCTCATGAAAGTATAGATCATTTACATTAGTTGTAGGCGATGGTGTGGGTAGGAAGTACGGATGTCGAAGCCCGGACTTCGTTAGATCAATTGTTGTATTTAATGACAAGACGGTTACAGTCGGAGTTGACCCCTAATCTATAGGACGACCCACGCTTCCCGACAAGCGTGTGTAAGTGAGATCACTAGTCAATACAAATATCCAGCACACATCACATGCTATTTTGTACCTGATAACGAACGAGTTCCGAGTATGTTGGGCGTGTCTGACAAAGTCAGTATTTCCAGCACCTGGCAGCAAACACGCTTCAGCAGTGGACAGGAGGACAGAAAGACGGGCGGCGCACAGTATCTCGTAGTCGCCCTGCACAATATGCTCCCGTCCTCCAAACGCAACATTGCAGCCGCCCTAGCGCAAAAGACACCCACCGTCAGCTACACACATCCAGCTAGATGCACCACACACGCACCAAGTGCTCGCCCGTCTTCCCGGGGACTTTCACGCCTCCAATATCCGCGACGGCATGATATAGCCTCGCGCCGTGCTCCTCATACCCGCCCTCGATGGGCCTGCGGCCCTGTGGCACGCGCCCGTGCGCCGTGCGCAGCCACTCCATCGTCTCGGGCACGAACGGCAGCAGGTCGTAGCGGCCTTCGTGCTCGCGCTCGCTGCCGCCGTATGGGACGCGGCACGGGGGCACGAGGCACGGCGCGATCTTGCACGGGTGCACCGCACTGGAGAAGATCGCGGAGCCGAGGTACACAGGCGCCGTGCCGTCTGCGTCGAGGAACGGCGCGGCGCACGCCTGCTCGGGGGGCGGGAAGTATGTGCTCTTGCTGCTGAGCGGGATGCGGAAGCCCGAGGGCGGCATCTGGTGCATCGGGGGCACGTAGGAGGGCGGCTTCTCTTTGGAGAAAGCATTCGAGTCCGGGGCATCGCGCACTGGGGTGCTAATGGTATAGGGATTGGGCAGGGGCTTGGGCATGGGCATGGGCTCGGGCATGGGCAGGGGCTCGGGCACAGGCACAGGTACGGGCATGGACATGGGCGTGGCTCCGATGTTGGGCTCAGGGATGTTCATGTTGGGGGAGGCGGGACTGAGGCCGCCGTCGTAGTGATGGTGGGTCTTGACAGTGCTCCTGTGTATGCGCCAGTTGCCGCTGCCAGTGAATTCAGAGGAGGAGGAGGAAGAGGAGGATACGCTGCGACGACGCTGGGAGACCATGGTTTGGGGATACAAGAACAAGGGCAGCGGGGTTAAATTATTCAGCGCTCAAGTAGCTGGGCTGTGTCTCAAGTTGGCACGCGCTGTCAGCACTTACTCCTCGTGGCCAGGAGGCTATGCACGCGAGTTCCTTCGAGCCAGTGTGTGTGACAAGATGTGTTTGTAAACTAGTTGATCAGAGCAAAATGTCATGATGTGTCGCCGCCACCAACAGTCCCCTATCCTCATGACAACGCCCTCTTTGCCCTCTTGCTCGTCCGCTTCGGCGTGGGTGCGGGCACGGGCGGCTGCGAAGGCGCAGGGGGCAGCTCCATCGTCTGCCACTCGTCCGAGTCCGGCGGCGGCAGATCCAGGGCAACGGGGCCCGGGCGCTGGGCCTCTATTTTCGTGCGGGGTCCATCTGTGCTTTTTGGCGACGGGTGATGTACGGCAGGCGCCGGCGAGGCAGGCTGCGATGTGGGCTGCGCCGCCGCCGTCGGATGCACAGACATCGTCTCCATGGCCCGCGTCAGCGCGCTGCCAACAACAGGTGGTCAGGCGCGAGAGAACAGCAAGGCAGTCCAACGCACCGCATCTCCTCCCTCCGCGACCTGACCCACTCCTTGCAGCTCTCCTTGAACTGCATGAACAGCGCCCCAAGGTCATTGTAGAACTGTCGACGTCCCACCGTGTCACCCGTGAATATGCTGTGCCCAGTGGAGGACGACGCACCGACAGACCCTCATCCAAATACCCAGTGATGTCTCTGTACTTGTGGTACGCCAGGTCCAGCGACTGCAGCGCATGTTCACGCTCCTTGACCGAGGGATCATCTTTGCGCGTCGCCAAAAACAACGTATGATCCATCTGCAAAACGGGCGGCTTTTAGACAACAGGGAAAGATACCCGTGCGTGCGGAGTGGAAACGCGCCTTGAGGGCCTCCAGCAGCTCCCCCTGCCTCCTTCCCCCCTCCTCGATGTCAACTCGGAACTTCTCAAATTTCGCCATCTCCTGGTCCAACACATCCTCGAACATGGACGGCCGGATCTCGACCCAGCGCTCAACAGCCTCCGCCGCCTTGAGGATCCGTGGCTGTACATCATCCGCGTCTGCCAGCCGCTGCGCGCGCGAAACGAGCTGCTGCCGCGCGCGTGCCAGATCGTCGAGCTGCTCGAGCAGCACGCGGAGCTTGCGGGCTTGTATCTGAGTGGGCGTCTTCGCCGACCGGGGAAGGGCAGCGGGCACAGTGGACGAGGGCACCGAGGCCTCAAGTGTCGCCTATGGGAAGCATGAGCATGGCATCTGCGCACGAGTAGCACAGCGAGGGACGTTACTTCATCCCATGTCAGCTCTGTGATACTCTTGCCCCAGTTCTCCCACTTTTTCCGCACGACGGCGTCGCTTTCCGCCGCTTTCCGGAGTGTGTCCCGGTACCGCTTCTCTTTGCTGACGAGGTCCTCGTTGGCTTGGTAAGATGGCAATCGCTGCGTAGGGATGCCCTTCCGGAAGCTCTCGTCCTCGGATGCCTCCTGGTCTAGAATATCCATCGCCTGCGTACACACGTCCCAGTCAGATAGCAACAAGGTGAGCGTGAATGGACTCACATCATCCAGGATCTGTGCATCACGCTTGGCGAGCATTTCCAGGTCTTCCAGGAACTTTTCGATCCGCTGTGGGCCATTCTCAAGGCGCACTTCCTCCGCCTTCTTCAATAGACTAGGAGGCAAGCCGATTGGCTTGTCGAGCGCTTCCAGCGCAGCAGGAAGATTCAGAGACCGCAGTGTTCTGTGACGTTATCAGAGCCTGCACAATGATGATGAGCGCACGAAACCTTTTACTCGTTCGCTATGTTAATGAGCCCCTGCGCGCGATCCACGATCTCGTCTTTGATATAATCTTGTCTTCTATCGTTGTATATATCTACGCATCCGTAAATGCGTGTTCCTTGACATCCACATGGAATACATACCCACCGCTAGTCTTGCCCCCCATCCTAACAACTCGCCAAAGATCGTCGCTTCGTTTCCTAGGACGCCTTTGGGGTCCTGCAGCCCTGACGGAATGTTGCATTGGACCATTGAGTGGGGCTGGATAATGGGGAGTGCAGACGCCGCAGGCACGTCTTTGTGATAGATCAGATCGTTGTCACGTTGCGCACGAGCCAGATTCGTTTCGACGATTTCGAGAAGCGACTGGAGAAAGAACCCGCCAGTGAGTAATGTGAAACCGCGTCAGAAGGAAGTGCGCACTTTGATGTCCTGCACCACTGCAGTTGCAACCCCACCACGCCGAGCTATGTCATACCCCTTCTTCGCATTAGCCTGAGCTAAAGATAGACGGGCTAGTTCGTGGCCGTATCTAGACGTAAAGAATGGATTAGGCGCCCGTAATACCAACAATATATTAAACATGTCTCGACCGGCCGCTTTCTAGATCATCCACGCTTTTTCGATACTGGGCTGCTGCGTCGAAGTGCATGTGCTTGGTCTCTACATGTGGTAGCCAGTCCTGTCAGTCATCTTCAGCGCGTGCACAGCCCGTTTCACGCTAAGAAATGACGTACGGAGGGGAACAAGTGCCTGACTGGATAGGAAGCTTCGCGGATCGTGGACAGACAGGAGCCGTAGAGCGACGAAACCTGAAACAATCTTCAGCCACGTCCAGACGTAACCTGACTGGCGTCCTGCCTTTGCGGAGAGCTTGCTAATGACACCACTTCTGTACCCATCTTTAGAACGCGTGTGTTAACGACGAGTCATTGTATCCACAAAGCATGATTGATACCTAAGACGGCACGTTGCCACACGCATTCTTGTGCCTGTGCGAGCATGAACCACTCAAGACCCTTGGTAACAGCGTCAGATAGGTCAAGCGGCATCTCCTCATTCCCAAGTGTTGACTGAAACTTAGGGAGAGCAGACGACAAGAGGAAGGAGTAGACGCCGGCCGCGCTCTACGAGGAAATGGATCAGTTGATCGCTGCGTCACCTACTACTGGTACCAGACGGGCTTGCCTGAAAGAACACACTAGCACGCTTCACCCCTTCGGGACTTGATCGGTCTTCAGATGTCCCCAGCTGCGAGTACAGCGCCGCCAGGTTGAACAACAGAGCACAGCGTTCGTACTGTAGGTTGGCGAGGGTGACAGGCAGCGATATGGGCGTGAAAGCAGGGGCGTAGGGGAATTGCAGCCCGATCTGTGCACATATTCAGATGATTTCAGAGCGAAAGATATCGTCTTATGCGAACATCGGCGGGCAGTTTCGTGAGGATGAAGACTAGCTGGGCGTGGTAGCTGCATGTATCGTCAAGGCCACGTCCACAGTTCACAACGCTGGGTGCACACGTACATGAGCAAAGCATAGACTTGATCTACGTGTACGAGACCGCTAGTGGCGTCCTTGCGTAGAGCCTCCCACTGCTTAATGTCCGTCTTGAACGCATCAGGATGTGTGTCTGGATGGCGGGCTTGGATGTGATCATAGACCGCCTGCTTGAGGGGCACGGTGTAGGTCTTTTTGAACGGGACGGATAGTTGATTGGGCATGCTGAGCAGGGAAAGTGCTGTACGTAAGCCGGAGAGGAGATAGCATCGTTCAGACAGACGACTCACATCGGCAGCGCTGCCACACGCTGTCCAGGGGCACAACAGAAGTCCTCAATGGTTCATGCTTAAGGAATCCTCAAATAATCTCCATAAATACAAATGCTGGGAATTAGAAATCATAATTGTGCTGTCATGTGGCATTGTGATCTTACACTATTGCTACGTGCTTCTCAGTCAAATGTATTATCCGCAGAAGAGACGGTACAGAAAACGAGGAGATAAAATAAACTTGCTCGCCCTCACGCAAGCCACGCGAAATGCCTGCTGCTTGGCACTGAGTCCCAGCTCGCTATGTTCGGATTCCGTGTACTTCAGTTGGCTGCTTTCACAACTGCCCCATGTACTTTGTCTATCACATCAACTACCCGACTTTCATTTCGGACCCATTGTATCAATTATGGGAACCCCCAACTCGACGCTCAACGTTCAGCGATAGTCCTCAGCCTCAGAATTGCCTTTTATGGTACAACGGCAACGAGGCGGCAGAGAGGCCATCTGACTCTATTCAGGGCGGATAAGGATTTTATGCCTCGAAACTGTTATCAACATGTCCGAAATGTACTACCGCGCATTCCGTGGTGTACAAGCCCGAGTTATGCACATCAATATTGAGATCGAAAGCCTTCGGGATTTTCCCATAAGTTGTATCTCATAACCCTCCTGAATAACAAAAATGCAGCAACATGCACATGAAAGAGGGTTCATCGCTGTTCTGCACGATGCTGAGGTTTGTTTGAGTAGCATGCTGGGTGATCTACTTTAAACTACCACAATCTGGCTAATTCTAATCTGATTCTTGCGGATAATCCGAAAGAAACGGCCTGAGAAATCAGATTAGAATCAGCAGGATTGTGGCTCGGGGAATTCTACATAACGCCCTATTAAGTACCCGGCGCAGCACGGCAAGGGTCACAAGAATGTACTCGGTAGACACCGGACTGGGGTACTTGCAAGACTTCATACACAGAGCGACTGTCTTCTGTGCGAGGTCAGCAACGGATATCAACGAGCAGTAACATCAGACTGTGGGTTCTTATCACCACGTCCCAGCACTGTCTAGGGTGGCGGTCCCTTCTCATCGATCACAGACAGATAGTAGCTTCTCCTCCGTCACTCGCAGACTCCCGAAATCATGTTCTTACGGCAGCCCGACTGTTGTGGATATTTGTCTAGCTGCTAGTCTTAAAAACAAGCAGGCCGCACCTGTTGTGGACATCTAAGTTCTGTCTGCATCTCATCTCACCACTTCTTCGTCCCCAATGTACTCTGCCAACCACCCGTCGTCTTCGCAGGGCCGACATGTCTCCCTTCCGGACTATAGTTCTAAAGAACATCAGTCTCCCTATAGTGTGGCACCATGGCCCTGCCAGGACGTGCCGAACGCAAACCTGGCGCAGCCGTCTGAATATCGCCCTCCCCCTGTAAGCTCACAGGTACCCCAGGCCGCGGGGCACCTCATCCGCGCATCTGCTAATATCGTGAGACCAACATTCTCCCGCTCACATGACGACACCACTGATTTCTCGGGCACGCTGTGTACAGGTCAAGGTCCGTGTTTGCCCTCACGTCGTCGTGTGCAGCGATGAATATGTATAGCATGTCCCTATCCAGCATCAGCAGGTGCAGGTCTGCATCCGCGCCAATATGTGGGTTGTGGGGATCATTGTGAGCGCGCTGCAATTCTGTCATAAGGCAAGTTGTGTACCTGACGCGACTGCGCTCGAGCCAACGTCTCTGACCTGCTTCGCGTATTGACTTTCCCCGCATTCTATATAGTTCATGGGTCTAGGTTACGCAGTCGAATATATGTCACCCGAGACGGGAAGGCGCATGACTGAAGAGTTCCCAGTCGCACGTATCAACATGTGCACATGAAGAACTGTTTTGACACAACGTTCCTGACACCCCTTGTTCGTCATGACCCCCTTTAAGTACCCTGCAACATACCACGTACAGTGTGCGACTCCCCACTTATCATGTATCTCTTCACTCAGATTACTATGTCCTGTGATATGCAACGCATGCCAATGATCAGTGTATTTTTATCGTTGTTTTCCCATTAGGGGCACTCGGCCCGTTTATCCCAAACGCTTCTAAAGGACTTGCGCATGGATTACGCTCTGCGTATATCAGACGTGGCTGGGGAAGATTATATGAAGGACACGCCGCACAGGAACGTGGGCACAAAGAAAGAAGCCTGATCATGTATTTCAGTAATACTTCTATACGAGCGTCTCTATCGTACATGTCGCTGACAGACTGACGATCGTATCGTCGCGGGCATAGAAAACGCACATCCTTAATCAAATAGGTGGTCCGTGACGCTGAATTCCATTCAAAATAGATAATTTGATGATGCTGGGAAGAGCCCAAAATCATGATACCACGTGCTCGGCAAGTGCTCAAAATAGCTTGGCAACGGCGGTCAAGTGCTACCACGCTCGGATAAGGGTACACTGGCTGCTTTTGTTAGGTCGCGACTCGCGAGGATTTCCCCGAGAAGACAACAGAACGACTGTCTTTTGCTGAGGTCAGCCACGGGGACTATTCGAGTGATCTGATGCACGCTCCACAGAAGCACACGACCTGGGAGAAAATCCTCTTGCAGTACTGGTCAGTTTGGCAACAGGGTCGCCGTTGAGGATAGTGGGCGCAAGAGTTGAGGAAGCCATTATTAATGACATGTAGGCGACGAGTCTGTTCTGGACCCTGAAATATTTATAACCCTGTTAGCAACGAACGTCCCAAAGACAGTAAGCACACCGCGGTAAGCGGGATGGCATACGGTGCTGGGCTATGGTAACGGCATGCGATTTGTCGAGAACTTGGACAAGTAGAGAATAAAAGATTTTAACTATGAGCTGGGATAGCTAACACTAACCTACATGTAGGGTCCATGGACCATATTGTGGCTGCCAGTTGTAGTGCTAACTAGACGAAAGTGGCTGGGAAGCATCGCAATGGCATACTCCGAGCTGAGCAGCAAAGTCTCAACCCGTTGTTCTCCTCTCTCCCAGAGTCTCCTACCTCCTCCCTGCTTCCCCCTCCCAGAGTCTTGCTCAACGCCCCACTTAGCTAGCCCCTGAACTGCTCCTCCAAAGGCGCTGGTGTCGCCTGGTTGTCACAAATCCACATCGATCATAAACAAGACCTTTGCAGCTCTTGTTCCTGCTACTTGCCATCATCCGTCTCCTCCCTAACAGCCACCCATCGCTGCTAGCTCTCGCGATGGCCGCATACGCCGGCTCGCCCGTCTCCCCTGGTGTAATGCCCTCCAGGCGGCACCAGAACCGGACCACCAACCGTTACAGTGTCACTGCTCTCTTTAGCATGGCCGCTGAGCAGGACGTAGAAGTCGAGGATGATCTCGCTAGAGGTGAGTCAAAGCGCATACTCTTCTAGTAGCAACGGTTTTACGTCGCGTTCTTTCCAGCACAAAAGCGCCTGCGAGACTTGAAAGCACGTATTTCTGCCCAATCCAAAAAGAACTTCGTTTTAGAGCGTGACGTGCGGTATCTCGATTCACGGATCGCCCTTCTCATCCAAAATCGCATGGCTCTCGATGAGGTACGTTGAATGACGCCTGCGTCGGAAAGAGTGCTGCTCAACACTGACACTCCAATAGCAAAAAGAAGTCGAGAAGCATATTGAGGATGTAGATCCTACAGAAGGCCACTACCCGGACGAGCGAAAACTCCAACAGTATTCCAACTTGTTCTTCTTGCTGCAATCTGAGCCGCGTCACGTCGCAGCCCTCTGCCGCCTCGTCAGCCTGTCTGAAATCGATACTCTCCTACAGACGGTTATGTTCACTCTCTATGGAAACCAGTATGAGAGCCGGGAGGAGCATCTTCTACTGACCATGTTCCAGTCCGTTCTGTCAGCGCAGTTCGACAGTGCTACCGAGTTTGGTTCGCTATTGCGTGCGAACACGCCTGTCTCGCGGATGATGACCACTTACACTCGTCGCGGCCCTGGTCAAAGTTACCTCAAGAGCGTCCTCGCAGAGCGTATCAATAGCTTAATTGAGCACAAGGATCTCAACCTTGAGATCAACCCTGTCAAGGTAGCCTTCCAGTCTTGGGATGACTTTCAAAGGATCGGGCTTACGTTAAGAATTAGGTCTATGAACAAATGATCAACCAGATTGAGGAGGAGACCGGATCTCTTCCCGAGAACCTCCCTCGCGGCGTATCACCAGAGGTTGCGTCGTCCAACGCCGACGTGCAAGCTATCATTGCTCCTCGGTTGACCATGTTGATGGAGATCGCAAACAGTTTCTTGGTCACAATCATTGACAGTATGGAAAGCGTTCCTTATGGCATTCGGTGGATATGTAAGCAGATCCGAAGTCTAACAAGGGTGAGCATATTACATTCAGAACAAAGATCTGTATAGCCAACTCCAACTGGATCGGTTAGAGAAAATACCCTGAGGCGACAGACTATGCAATTTGCTCCCTCATCGGCGGATTCTTCTTCCTTCGTTTCATCAACCCTGCCATCGTCACACCCCAGGCTTATATGCTCGTCAAGGAGGCGCCGGCGAGGCACCCGCGGCGGACTTTGACTTTGGTACACCATTTTCATCGTTGTTGGCACTCCTGACTGACCTACCTGACTGTCCAGATTGCAAAGATGCTTCAGAATTTGGCAAACAAACCTTCTTATGCAAAGGAAGCATACATGATGACGCTCAACCCCTTTGTTGAGAACAACAAGGCTCGGATCAACCAGTTTCTGAACAATCTTTGTGATGTTGGCGATTTCTATGACACTCTTGAAGTAAAGTAATTGTGCGGGTGGCGGTTGGCGACAAGCTGACGCGTGTCTTTGTTCTACAGATGGACCAGTACATGGCTCTGTCCAAGAAAGATCTGATGATTCACATCACGTTGAACGAGCTGTATAATACCCATTCTTTGATCTTGCAACACATTGAGACACTGGTATGCATCACTTCTTGGTCCTCTCTTTGACACCCTTCTCATTGTGTATGTAGTCACCCAACGACAAACAACACTTGCACATATTAATTGATGAGCTAGGCCCTGCGCCTTCCCAAGTGCCTCGTAAAGAGAACCGAACCATGGAACTGAAGCTCTATAGTCGCTGGGAGACACCCGTGCAAGATATACAGACTGCCTTTGCGGACACCGTCTCGTCGAGCGACATGCTCTACATGGAAACAAAGTCGATCTTTGTACAGCTTATCCGCTCACTACCCCATGCTGCTGACAAGCGGCCATACAATCTCGCAAGCATCGCAGAGCGTGCGGCCACGACAAACGATGCGACGCTCGTGCGCAAGGGCATCAAAGTGAAGGAGATGCTGCGCGAGCTTGAAGAACTCAAGATCGTGGAGAAGGCGGACGGGTACAGGCTTATGCAAGATGAGGTTGCTGCAGAGCTCGTGCACCTTGGCAATCTGCGCGAGAAAGTTCTTCTAGAGACCAAGTCGCTCGACGCCGTATACAAGACGATCTGCGATCACAACAACTATATGCGCGGGCAGCTTGAGCAGTATAAGTCATACCTACAGAACGCGCGGATGTCAGCGTCGAAGGACAAAGGTGCGTCGACTGGCGTAGGCGTCGTCACCGTTGGTGGGAAAGAGAAGAAGCTGGCCAAGACAACGGTGCAAGGGCCGTATCGATTCACACATGCGCAGCTGGAGAAGGAGGGCATCATCGTGGAAAGCAATGTGCCCGATAATAGGTATGTTTACGGCGGTGGGCCATCTGTAGCAGCGCTGACGATTTGTTCTTTGATAGACGACCGAATATTTACTTCAATATCACTTCCCCGACGCCAGGCACGTTCATCATCGCCCTGCATTATAAAGGCCGAGAGAAGGCCATCCTTGAGATGGATCTCAAGATTGATGACCTGCTTGAGAAGGTACGTAATGTGCATGACAGCAGTCTAGGCTTTATGCGCGTCCTAACAGCTACTGCCATCATAGCAAAAGGACAACAAGCACCTCTTGGACCTTGAATATGTCCAGCTTAACGTGCCGAAAGTGCTCGGCTTGCTCAAGAAGGTTTTTACCCTAGGTAGACGGTGAACGGCTTCTCATACTCCCCGGCCCAGTCCTTGTTTTCGCCCACCATCGCTCCTTCCTTTCTCTTTCGCCTTTTGCAACTTATTTTATGGCCTTTTTTCTTCCTGTCCACTCTCATACCCTTTCTTCTGTCCTCTCGTTTTTATATCTCGATATACGCTTTTGCCACATCCGCGCTCGTTTCTATTCGCGCCGGAACACGCTCCTATCGGCACACCTACTCAGCCTATGCTTTTCCCCCCTCGCAATTCGCGCCCCCGCACTCGCCACGGGACAGTACAGCACTCCCCCTCTTTCGTCCGTCATCTCTGGCCGTCACTTCTCAATTTACTGCGCGCCTATGTCCTGTCGTTTATCATGACCTTTCCTTTTGTCCCTCGCCCGCCCACGGGCATATCCTGTCCTTTCTGCAGCCCACATTTTGTTGCCTGACGTCTCCTTCCTCGCTCTGCCTGTTCGTTCTCGCGTGTCTCTTATCTGCCTCTCCCGTCCATATGATGTATTATTTGGTGTAGTATGTGTGACAGAGGACGTGCGCCGGTATATATTGTTTGTTGTGCATCGTGTCCGTGCGCTTGTTGGGTTCCTTGCGCTGCTCCCAGCGGCAAACAGCAGGAGCAACAAACATCGTTCTTATCACGGCATGCGAAGCGGCGCCATCACTACATAGGAAGTGCAAATTCTGAGCCAGATCGCCAATCTCTTTCTAGTTACAGTATTTCGTATTCTCACTCTCGGTCTTTCGTGACATGTTGTAGCTACATGACCATGATATTAGTCGTCTTTACGACGCAGAACCAAAGGCGAATCGAAAGACTCTGGAGATATTAGTGAAACATGGTCCTGCACCAGTCACACTGCCAGATTTTCTGTGATTCTTGGTATCCGCCGTGAGTGGGTGGTTGGCATGATTCAATTGTGCAACATGGCTTATCGGTCTGCGCATTGCAGCTCTCTTACGTACCAGGGCACGAGGACTCGGATAAGGTCTTCGGGCGAGCGGCGCGTAAGCACACCGAGGGGAAGCCACGCCGCGACAGCGTGTACGCCCCATTCGCAACACTTTTTGCACGCACGCACACCCCTCGTTCCCTCAACAGGCTAGGATCGCCCCCACGAAGCCGGAAAGTGAGTGCTCACGCGCTCTCGTCCTCACACGCCACACATGGTCATTACACTTACGCAGCTACTATCTAGTAACCAGTAGCGCCGCTTGGGCAAAACTCGTTACTGTCGTGATGCAGGAATGTGAATCTCACTGTCATCAATAACATCTACAGGCGAGTCAGCGACTACACAAAGATGAAGTGATAGCGGCGACCATTAGTGTGGTGTGATGCGTGGCACGTAACATGTGGACTTCGTGATCTGCTTTATGTGATCAAAAAAGTTATATGGAAGGTGGCTAAGAAAAGTACCATTCTTGAGCTACCCATGTGGTGACACACACGCTGTGTAGTGTCCATCATGATAGATGCATCTTGGGCCTACAATTGACATCAGGTACTTACTGTAGTTGCTTTACTGAAAAAGAAGATACTGGATTTAGCAACATTGTGCTGAGCTTTTGTCAGCACCAACTTGGAAATCATGCATGGTGATACTAACCTGGTCTTTAATTGACAAAAAAAAGAATCAGGTACATCTCCGACATTAACCATCTCCATTGATAATACATGCCAGGAACATCTGTTTGAAATTTCCGTCAGGGCCAATCCTGGTAGGAAGTCTTGGCATCCATGGTGACTTGAGCATGTGCTATTGCATGGGCAGTTTGTGCCAGTGCCCTATGCAAAGGAACAAGATCGAGCATGTAAACTGCCGGCATGCTACCTCTGCTGAGGTTGAACGATCTAACCAAACAATGCATGCCAGATACATAGCATGGGGTGTATCCCCCCAGGTACAACTTTGCTGTTCTTCCTAGGCTCCAATCCTTCTATTCCAAGATGCACTCCGACTGTTTGCCCGCTGTGGAGTGGGGATGCACTTTGAAGGCAGGCATGGGGACATAGATCATGGCTTCAAGTTCAAGTTTGAGGCACCAGCGGAAGACCAGCGAGAGAGGTGCTAATTAATTGAATTTAGACAAAAGTTTGCATAAGACTAATCGATTGCCCCAGTTATGTATGATGCCTGCTCGCTTTTGTTTTTTGGTTCAAGAGTTTGCACATAGGCTTTGCCTCGAAGAGTAATGTTCGAGAGTCATGTTTTACCAAGACTGTGTTTCAAAAGCTAGCCCCGCGCAGAATGGCAGAAGATTGGTTGATAGTGTTGAGGTGTTGCTATTGCCTCGAACAGCGTTCGAGGTGCGTCCCGCTTAAGACAATAGCTTCTGTTGCTAGGATTTTCTGACCCCACGCAGGGTTGAAAACCATTATAGTCCTGAACGGCGGTTCAGGACAAGTCCCGCGCAGGACAGCATTGAATTGTGTTTGTGTGTTTAGGGTTTGGTTGTTGAATAAGGTGAAGGATTGAGGAGTCGTCCATGGAATCTGTCATGGAAAGTCCCTGGACGTCGGATCCTCCTCATCAAAAAATTAGCTTGGAGCATTTTTCGTGGATAGGAATTTCTCTCTCTTTATCTTATGTTTTTTGGTTTGCTCTCTCGCACCTATTTTCTTTTGCGTCGCCCACCCTCCTTTGCCCTTTTCTTGTCTTGCTTTGCTGTTGGGTTTGATCTTTGCGTCAGGCTTCTTTGTTGCGCCCTTGATGCTTGTACAAATGCGCGGTTTGTCTCGTAGGCGCTCCTCACAAAAAATGAAGCGTCGTGTTCTACTATCCTTCTCTGGCATGTGAAATTTTGGGTGCGAAATCGATTAGAGCGTTAAGTGCTCACGCGGTGCGAAGGTGCACACAGTGCCTCTGAATTGCAAGTTCCACCCTATACACCATGCCTCCCTCCCATGGAACAATGCACACCCTTACTGAGAATGATACATCTCATAGTTTATTGGTCGAACTAGCACAGCATCGACTCATTTGCATTCTTGGGTGGGCTGTACATCGCTGTGGCAGTATGCTCCATAGATGTCAATAGTCTCATCGTCTGCAACCTGACAGCACCAGTGCCCAGAGAAACATAAAGTGATGGATGTACTGAAAGTCTGCATGTTCGCCCTTCCCAAGCAACATTACCATTAGGAGTTCACTGGTCTTCCAGTTCCACACTCTCAGAATAGAAATGTGCTTTCCTACGACGACTTGAAAGGTGAGCACCTCGGTGTAGTCATCTAGCAGAAGGACATGGCCGATAATAATATAACAGGTGAAGTCATGGATATCATTGTGTAGGGACAAAGACAGTTCGGGCGAGATGCTCTCAGGGTTCGAGTTGTTGAGAGAGAGGAGCTGCAACTCGTAATAGATGTCGTTGATGTCAGCAAAGTTGCATGTACGGACGATAACAGCAAGTCTTGAGCGGTCGATATTGGAGGCACGAATGGATATATATGACCCTCCGGGCGGCTGGAACGTCGCTTCAGCGTAGAAAGGCGACAAAATGCACACGAAATGTTGCATCCCGAATAAGCTAGCACGCTGCCATGAAGCACAACGGTCTTCAAGCCCACGCTTACATTGATGGAGAACTCGCTGGACTCTGTGTGCTGAAGACATAACCAATTTTTGCACAGCTCTTTCAAAGCTTCTACCTTGTCCTTCAATGCAATTTGACCATCTGATCACCCATGCTCTAACCCTTTCAGTCCAGGCTCAATTATATACTACAGGCTGTCTTTGCATATGACATTGCACCACTGGCGATATGCTTGCACACAAGATAAGCAAAGGTCAAAATTCAGAATCTATGAGAAAGGTCAGCAAGTCTGGGACTCAACGAATTTGCAAAGAGTGAGCATGCGAATATCGAGGCTCTCGAAAACCGTGACAAGCAGCTCGACAAGGAGGGGCTTGGGAAATGCGATCATATCCATTATGGCTGCCATCGGGGTTGATGCTGACATTTATACAAAGAATAGGGTGGGTACCTGCAAGCACCTGCTACTGCTGTAGGATCTTGGGGGAAGGGGGTGGTGGTGGTGACAGGTCTCATCTGCCCTTGATATTCGTTGGGATGGTGCATAAAATCCTGACCCCACAAATGAAGCCCTGGACGCTCCTCGATTTGCTGAATTTTGCGCTGGAGAGGACTGTCCACGAAGGCATGTAGTATGTACGAGCGTGGGCGTGGGCCGTGGGGATGAAGGCACGCACGGAATGTGAGTGGGAACTTAAAGCAACGCGCCAGCCGCTGGTGCTATTGTTAGGAATCAGAGGCACGCATTTTTATTTCTTTCATTCTCCTGTATTCTACAACATTCCACTCCACATGCGCAGCAGTAGAGTGATCAAGGGGCTGTAACCCCCCTCGTTATGCCTATCTTTTGTTTCACAATTATCAAACCGCAGCAGATACGAGTACTATAAAACTAACTCACTATACGTCGTACAAGGGCATCTTGACCTCCTTTTGTATCTTGCCATTAGTCTTCTTGTTGCAATCGCAGTATTGCTCTCGCGTTCGTCTCGGAGATCCCTGTTAAATCCTGATTATAGGTGTTTGGCTACTCCGGTACGCTAAACCCTAACAGCTATCTCCTTCTAGTGACGTCGGTGGAGAACTGGGTGAGATATTCGGCGAACCGACAACGAGAGAGTTGGGATGAAAGAAATAGTACTTGTCACCGGTGTATATAGTATATAGTTGTAGTTTAAGTTGTCAGCGCATGCCTAGAGCTCTTGGATTCACCCGGACCACTCATACATACAACCTTGATGTGCGAATGCAGGACCTATTCAGCTTATTGAAGTGATGGTGTACAGTTTCTCTATTACCTCTTACTGTAGCTACTACATCCATGTGGAAAAGTCGAACACTCGTTCTCGTACAAATCAGTAGTGGATATCGCTCCCTCTGAGAATTACTGCCCACCACTCAGTCACTAAGCTACTGACCCTCCTGCTCCAAGTCGCTACGACCGACGCCAAACGCACTCCATGTTGGCTGCATTTGTGACAAGGGAAATGAGTCTCGCTGTTGACATTGCAATACTGGGGATCTCTCCCCCAAACTGTCATTAGTACGCGAAGACATACTGAGGTTTCAATAGGATAGGATATGAAAGTGGCGAGACGAGAGCCACAAGACTGCTGTGGCTGGAATGACAGCTATAACAGCCACTCTAAGCCTCATACATGTTTCTGCAGGGTGGTAGCAAGGTGAGATAACACATTCACCTGGCTTGATCAATCTGCATTGCTGCATTCTTATGCCCCACAAAAGAAAGAAGAAGGTGTGTAGGCTTCATGGCAAACTCCATAAGATCCAGCCTTCAGCTGAGGTCCATGTTACTGAGTAATCTGGGTCTCAGCTGAAGGCTGTTTTTTTTATGGAGTTTGCCATGACATGCTATGCTGTTCTCTTGATTATTAGTATTTGCAACAGCAGGACACTGCGTGAGGTGTTGCCCTCGTTAATGGACGTCACAAAGGATGATCAGGCGGAGATCATGGTGAGCGACCTAGTTGCAGAGCTGGGCGGTCTTAATCTTGCCATTTAACATTCTCTTCCAGCGATATGGGAGTATACCTTGTTCAGATGCTTGTATCCATACAATGAGGAACCGTCTCCGAGAGTCCGACCCGAGAGTGAGTGCTCATGGGTTCCTAGGGACATCAGTCTCATGACGCTCATACGATCTTACAAGCATGATGCTATCCAGATGATCGTGTGAGGAGTCCTTCGGTTCCATCACACCGTTCCTCTCTTGCTCCTGAGCGCTGTCGCAGAGCGACACAAGATCCTGATCACCTGGCAAGCAATCTTCAGGGAGACAACCATCTTGTGGCTCTGCCGAGTATGCAGCATGAAACATCACAGCTTGATGGTTGATGCGGAGCCTATCCAGATGGTTGTGGGCCACGATCTTTGATGATAGCCATGATGACCGCCATGGTCCTGGGGAAACAGGGCGTTGCAGTCGGCGAGTATGCCCTAGGATGCATAGATACCTTATTGTGTGCATCCCCCCGAACATTCATAAGCTGCTGAACGACTAACATGAGGAGTGCTGACCTTTGTTCGCGAATCTAGAAACGGGTTTCATAGAAGGGCGTCTCATAGAAGTACTATGATTCTACCATACATCCATGGCGAACATGCTGGATCCCTAAGTTTGCGCATTGCGCATTGTCTCGTGCCCCAACGAGTGGCAGGAGCTTGCGACTTGCGACTCCTTTGGGAAGGCGAGTTATACCACAAGTCATATGGTAAGTAGATGTTGATGACTGTGGGTTGTGGCACCGTGGCGGTATGACATGAACGGAACAAGGAGACAACGAATTGAAACGGGGGTACGGTGTTCTATTGGGAGCAGGGAGAGTTCCACTGACGCTTCTGCGGGCAGCAAGGGAAATACTCACATTGTCAACAGAAGATTATGAGTCATATGTTGTAATGTCCAACTGTGCGGCTGGAATTTTGTCATTATCGCTGATTAACAATTGCCAAGGACCCAACACTTTGTTGACGTATGCCCCCTTTCATACTGGTAACCCTGGCGGCACGCCGTGGTCTTATGGGAACGGTCACAAAACGTCACTATCTGCGCCTCAAATATGAAATGAACGGAAGTTTTGATTGGCGGATGTTGCCAGAAGCGGACTTATGAGGGATGGCCCGGTGTCCTTCTCACAAGCTGGTTGTCCAGACACTGCTTCGAGGAGAAGGCGTATAAATTCCACCGGTCGGCCCCAGCTCAAGAATGATGGCCTGGAAAGATTCTAGGCGTACCTGCACTTCAACACGTTTCAATTTTGCGGCGGCTTTGGTATCGGTTCTGAAGGGAGCAGCCAGTATATTTGTTTATGTCAAAGTGCTGGATTAGCAAAGCTCGCGATTGGCGCCTGCTGCATCCCAATTTAATGACTCAGGGTAACCCTCTTTTTTTTTTTTTGGCATTGTTCGACGGCGAGTACCCGAAGTTCCCCGCGGCCGCCAATCATGCTCATAATTGAACCTAAGCCAGTCATCTCGCCATGGTGTACAAAAATAATGGTGACGTGTCAGAGTCATTGCCCTCTGGTTCAGCGTCTGGGTTCGAAGCTGAGATGTTTTAATTGCGGTCTGAACCATAAAAAACGCGATGGTAACCATCATAAACATATGGTAATTCGTGCTACTTGAAACTAATACACGATCCGAGTTAATGTTTGGTAGATGAGCCCAGGCTTGGGATCCGATGGACTTACAGCACATACTTCTAGATTTTGATTATCATTTGCCTTGGAGTGTCAATCTCTATGGTGGTTCTCTTCTCGTGCGGCCCTGAGCGCAATGCAGGCGAGCTTATGTCTCCTTCCTGTCACATTTATGGCGCCGTATTACGGACACTGAGCGAAGTCTGGTTAAACAAAATTGTCTCTACAAGTGTGATGCAGCCCTTTATTATAAACCCCCATATTCGTGGAGGTATACACATCCCTGCAGACGGATAACGACTTGATTGCTCAACTTGTACTGCAATACCTCCGAAATGTCGACGGGACAGATTACCCTGGACACATCATTGATTGTGGCGGCTTCCCTAGAGGCCATCTTGTTCAGTATGCTTCTTCACACTTCTGTTGCTGCAGGTTACTGGACTGAATAACTTTGATCAGGAATACTGATCTTCACATTCAGGGTCACAATATGGGCCTTGATCTACAAAAGATCAACGACCATGGTACCATACCCATTGCTTGGTACAAGTGTTCTCATCTTTGCCTTCAATATAGCTGTGCGCAGTACCATCTTCTTTTCCTATTCAACTGAAAGGCTACTTACTACCCTTGCTTGTTTAGCACGTCAGTGTCAACGCACACCACGTGATGCTTGGCCTCTTGGATTCTGGACATTATCCAGAGGCCTGGCTGGCTGACGTGTCACAGACGACATTTATGGTAAAGAACATTTTATTTGTCCTTCAGATGATCATTGTGGACACCATGATTGTGAGCCTCTGACGTCTCAGATGTCGTGTCATAGTGCATAACATCTTCAGGTGTAAGACCTGCAATCTGGCTGCTGACGAGCGCTGCACTAACACGAGCCGCAACCACCTAGCAGCAACCATCTACGTATGCACTTACTTAGTCTCTTTCTATATATACCCACACGGCGACCATAATCTCCCCTTACACTACCCTCCGCTAGGCTCTTGCCTGGAGCCGAGACGGCGTACATACTGGATACCATGCGATACATAAAAAGGAAGACGGGGTGTGCCCCGGAGACCAGCAGACCTCTCCCGCGAACGACGCAGTACCAGCAGACAGCACTCACATCTACTTTACTGCTTTAAATCACATCTTTTCTCTCTCACATGCTCAACGGACGAAGCAAGCAGCCTCACAATTGAACCAGAACCACGTATAGCACACACATTGTTGATCGGAACCTAGAACTCGCAGCGGAGCATCTAGCTTCTCTACACAGGTCTACTGGTGTCACGTCGTGTGGCAATCGCACCGACTCGCCCATGGTGTCATGTTGATCCCCGTTTTCTTACTGTGCTGTACCATTGGTGCGTGTCAACAGTTAATATGGAGCTTCAGCTAATGCGTATTGTTCTGCAGTCTCCGGCATCAGAAGCGTATTCGCTTGCACTATCGACCGAGGGTCAGTTTTCTCACCGACTATGGAGGCATGGGTGACCGCGTCGTACGCGAGCACCCTCTGCAACAATCTGGTCGCCACAGGTAAGTACCATTCTTCACGCCAGTCTGTTGCACACCCCGGAATAACCATATTCTAGCCCTCTTTGGATACAGAGTCTGGGTAGTATCCTTTGAGGGTACGCAAGTCGGCCCAGAGTTACTAAGGCCACTCGTTACGGTAGTCATGCATGCAGCAGTATTTTACGTGGTCGTGCTTCTGACGGCCCTAGTACTTCTCGTCACGCACAACAACTGGTTCAATATCGTGATGGACCTGGTAAGTACCCCAAAATGACTGCTGGCCCTGCTGGCACCTCACCACAAATAAGCTTATTCTGACCATGCTTGTTGTCGGTATAGGTTATGCCAACTACATGCATGACATTCTATATAGTCATTATACATTGCAGTGTATCAAGGAGCATCTATCCTGCCAACATGCGTATCCCACGCCGCCAAGTCTGGCAAAATTTCCACAACGACTCACTCTCACCATCACCCGCGATGTCGCCATCCCTCGCCACTACCATGTTGCACACACCTTCACGTCCATATTGTGCATGAGACGTCACTGCCGTGGCACACGCACATGCGTGCACTTGCCACCGCCTTGCCAGCCTGGCATGTGTACCTCGTTAGCGCCATGCCACCCACACCCCGCCATTACCTGTGCCGCTGCTGTCCCTCCCTGCCGCTGTGTCACACGTGCTGGCACTCGCGCGCCCTCTTACATATGTGGCACCACTGTCGTACCATGTGCGTGCACTTAGCGTTCCTCATTATCTCCATACCGCACGCGCCTGTGCGTCCTGTCACACAGTAAAACTGCGACCATCACAGCACAGGTATCATGTCGATTGTGCACATCTCCGAGTCTGGTTGGCCAGTTGTCGGCTAGTGTGGATACTCAAATCTGGGGTTGGTCTCGTCATTCTGCCATGTCCTTACTCTTATGTTTATGCCTCGAATACCCTTCACGAATGCATACTTGCCCTTGCTAGAGTCATCTATATTGAGCTCTCACACCGCCACTACATGATCCTTTCTCCGCCTTCTCCTTAGAGTCCCCATGTTGCCAACTTCTCATGTATCATGTCCTAACGTGCAAAGTAATCTCTTCATTTTCATTCGACAAACATGTCCACAAAACCCCCACAAGCATTCTCAGAAAGTGCCCGCTACAAAGGAGGCAGAAGTCATAGCTAATACTGGAAGAACCATCGAGGAGACGCTAGAAGCAGGCAGACGATGAGATACTAGAGGACAAGTAGCCAAGGCTGATGGGTAAGGGGAAAACAGGATAAGAATATGAAGGAGGTAGAGGGGCATGGAAGTGGAGGCAGCTGAGGAGAAGGAAGTTGAGGCAGCAGATGCTAAGGATTTGGAAAAGCAAGGAAAGCTCATGAAGTAAAAGGCTGGGAGAAGAAAGCGACCAAGAAAATCGTCCAGCCACAGGAGGGTGAGAAGCCACCACAGACCATCGAGAAGGAGGATAATGACAGTGATCACTACCTTCACGAGTTCTCCACCGTCCCCCACCGATGAAGAAGATCCATCCGAGTGTACAGAGGCTTGTGGGCTTCTGTGCGAGTTTGAGGGTTTGAGGATGGTGAAGAGACGTGTAAGACAAAAGCAGCGGGCTCTTAGACTAGAACACGTAATGAGAAGGCTGATGATGATATTAGAACTGAGTGAGATGGGATAGTGGCAGGCTCGTAGAGTAGTATCTGCGTGATAGTCGCTCTCGTAGCTGCGGTAACTGGTTGCTGGTTGCTGGTTGCTGGTAGTAACTCGTGACTCGTAGGTAGCTGGAGAGGAGGGGCACACCCCAAACACCTTAAACTTAAATACTGTAGTCCGGTATGTTCATCGCTCTGTTTCGTCGCTCTGTCGCCTTGGCAGCGTCTGCGTAAGAAGTAGGAATTAGTATAGTAAGTAATAGGCATAGTATCGTACTACACGCTGCCGTACCGTTCGGGCGCGCGGCTGTAAAACGAGTAAGGAACATAATATCACATCCTAGACCGTCAGTAGCCTGCTTGCAGGTCTTACACGAGTTAGACGAGAACCTGGAGATGAGCCTGGCATCGATGTGGGCAAGCTGCCTACTATATCGAAGATGATGCAGTGGTAAAGCGAAAGCTAGAAAGAGCTAAGCGGTAGCGGGTATGCTTTTATGAGTATCTCTCCGACTCTCTCATATCTTCGTCGACCTGTGGTTCTGGAAACAGAGGACAGAGGGGTTGTGTACCTCAGTCGGATACTGCACGAGTTCTACGAAGATCGATGGGGTGTCTATTTTCACAGCTTGGTGGTGTCACTAGCTTGTAGCTCTCACAGAACAGAAGTCGGCACACTGTCCACCAGACAGAGTTTGCCATTTTGACAACAGCTCACAGACGTGTCGCCCAAAATACTTTACCGAGTCTGATTCATCAATAGTCACTCAGATTGATGCAGAAATGATGGACAACTATTCACTGATGGGTCGTATTATGAAATACAAAGTGATTCCCAAAGATGAGGTGCACCCTGAGTTGTGGATAGGCGCAAACTGCAAATGGCGAGTCGTACCACAGCATCGCTCGAGTGCAACACAAGAAGGTATTCCCGACATGTCAACACTTGTGACGTAGTATTGAATAATTGCCTTACTTTCAGTCGCAAGCTGTCGTCCCTCCCTGCCGCCGTGTCACACACGTGGCACTGTTGCCGTGACATGCACACATGTGCACTCTTGCACACGCTGCTCAGCTGAACTCCACCCATCTCGCACCCAACCGGCACCAATGCTGCGGCACATGCATGTAGTCCCTTCGTGTTATCATGTCACGCACAGGCACGTGCCCTCTCATGTATGTAGCACCGTTGTATGTGCATACCCGCACTATCCCTCGTACCGCCGTATCATGCGCACTTATCGCGGGATCAGGGCCTATTGGATACATGTGGCGGTGGTGAGGCTGCAGCGGGGGTCGAGTCTGGTCGTGCGCTGGGTGCCTGGGTATAACAAGATTACAGGTAATGAGGCGGTAGATGGGGAGGGGAAGAGGGCAGCAAGAGCGGAGGGGTGAGCTCGGTGTGGCGGTTCGCCATCAGCAAGTACGCGGGTAATCAGGCATTTTGAAGGCATGCGTGTGACATGGTTCGGGAGATACATCTGCCACCTTGACACATGCCACCGAGTAGCATAGTCATGTCATAGGCCTAGTGAAGAACTCGAACAACATAGATTGAAGCAACATACATAGCGACGTCAAATTACGAGGTAGTATAGTAGCTGTGCTATGCCTTGACGGACTTTGCAAGACTGGTGTGAGTCTCGGACGTTGATGATAATTGAGTGAAATATCCACGCGTATGCTACATCACTGAAGTCATAGTTAATCCCTGCCGCTGCAAGCTTTCGCTTGCGGGTAGATTGCCACTTAATCGGTCTTTTCTCAGCCGCTCGTCGCTCTTCCTCAGCGGGGCGGGTGACGGCAAGAGTGACGGTGGGGGCAGAGATGACATTGGGAGTACTGCTGTGTGAGAAGGCGCCAGGTATGTGTGGCATGGCGGTGGCAAGAGCACCGATGTGCATGTGCCACTGCCGTGACGCCTCATGCGCAATGTGAGCGCGAAGGTGTGCGCGACATGGCGGCAGGAAGAGATGGCAACTCCACGGATGATGGCGAGAACGAGCTGTTGTGAAGTTCGTCCTGGCCTTGTTGGCGGTTGAAATGCACGCTAGAATAGTTTTCCGCGTTGGTATTGTTTGGGAACCTCCTCGAAACACCGCGATATATGATGACCATGTAGAATGCAATGCATGTAGTTGGCATAACCTATGCCGACAATAGATATGGTCAGAATAAGCTTATCTGTGTGGCCAGCAATCATTTGGCGCACTTACCAGGTCCATAACGATGTTGAGACCAGTGTTATGCATGACGAGCAGTATTACAGCCATCAGAAGGACGACCGCATACAATATCGCCGCAAGTGTAACTATAGCCACAAGAGGTCTTAATGATCCTGGGCCAACTCGGATATCTTTGACAATTGAGGTCGATGTCCAGATCCTGTGCCCAAAGAGGGCTAAAACATTTTTATTCCAACATGTCCAATAGAATGGCATAAAGGATGATACTTACAAGTGCCGTACAGGTTGGTGGAAATCGCACTCACGTATGACGCCATCACCCATGCCTCTGTCATCGGTGAGAAGATCGACCCTCTGTCTACAGCACAGGCAAGTATGCTTCCAATGCCAGACACTGCAGAACTAGACATGTTAGCTAAAGCTCAGTAATGACTGTTGACACGCACCGATAGCACAGAACCAAAGGAAAAGAAGGACGGGCATGGCCCCAAGGCCAAGTCCGTGGGGTTGCCACACAACATGACACCGGTAGACCTGAAGATGTTACGCACTGTGACACGATATCTGGGATGTAGGAGAAGGCTCACGATCACGGTGTCCTCGATAAACATTTGAAGAACGTTTAAAACGTTCTTCGCCACGAAGGTCACCTGCGACATGTCTGCTAGCCACCCCTGTGGATAGTCGGTGGAATCCAAGACGCCAACTACCACACGGTGTACGTTGACTCCAAGATGCTGAAAAAGCACAAGCATGTAAGCAGCCTTTCAGTTGCATACAGGTACTGCGCACAGATGTACTGAGGATGAAAATCAAAACAGTGATAACGAATATCGGGTCAACGATTTTGGTCGTCGACCTACAACAGGCCAACAACCACGGCGTGACCCCGAACATGAAAACTGAGGTTCCTGATTAAAGTTGTTCAGTACATTGATGGGCAGTATCAGAAATGTGAGGAGACATACCGTACAGAATGGCTTCCAGGGAAGCCGCCACGATCAATGCTGTGATCATGGAGATTTGTTGCATAGACATTTCTGTAGTATCAGTCGATGGAGAAGTGAATCGCTATTCGTCTGGAGAGTCGCTCTACGACATGTATACCTCCACAAATGCAGGAATTTATAACAAATCGCTGCCTCACTCATAGAAACAAATTTGTTTAACGGGACTTCGCTCAGTGTCCGTAATGCGGCACCAGGAATGCGACGGGAAGGGGACATCTGTGAACCAAATCTTGCCTGCGTTGCACTCATGGTCGCATGAGAATCGCCGTAAAGATTGACACTCCAAAGTAAATGATAACCGAAATCTAGAAAGATGTGCTGTAAGTCCATCGGATCCCGAGCCTGGGCTCATCTGCCAAACATTAACCTGGATCTTGTATCAGTCTGAGTCACAAATTATCATATGCTTATGATGATCTCCGTCGCACTTTTCCATGGTTCAGACTGCAAATCGTATTTCTCGGCTTCGAGCCCAGACGCTGAGCCAGAGGGCAATGGCTCCGACGCGTCACCATTGTTTTTGTATACCATGGTGAGATGACTGACTTGGATTCAATTATCAGCACGATTAGCGACCATGGGGAATTTCGGGTACTCACTGTCGAACAATGCCCAAAAAGAAAAAACAAGGGAGTTATCCTGAGCCATTAATTTGGAACGCGATGGGCGATATATCCCAGCGCCAATCGCGAGCTTTGCTAGTTCAGCGCTTTGACATAAACAAATATACCAGCTGCTCCCTTCAGAATCGTTATTAAAGCCGCCACAAAACGTATTGTGGTGATAGATATGCCTAGAATCTCCACGGTCCATCATTCTCAAGCTGGGGCCAACCGGCGGAATTCATCCGCTTTTTCCTTGAAGCAGCCGGATGACCGATCTGTGAGAAGGACACTGGACACTGGGCCATCCCTCATAAGTCCGCTTCTGGCAATGCCCGCCAATCCAGACTTCCGTTCATTTCATAGTTTGAGGCGCAGACAGTGACGTTTTGTGACCGTGCCAATAAGAAGACGATGGGCGTGCCGCCAGGGTTACCAGTACGACATGGAGCATATGTCAACAAAGCGTTGTGTCCTTGGCAAATCGTTAATCAGCAATAATGACAAAAGCAAAAGTCCAGCCACACAGTTGGACCCCACAACATATGACTCACAATCATTTGTTGACAACGTGGGTATTTTCCTCTCCACCTGCAGAAGTATCAGTGGAACTCTCCTTGCTCCCAATAGAACACCATCCCCCCATTTCAATTCGTCGTCCCCTAGTTCTGTTCGTATCACGGCGCCACAGCACCAGTAATCCACAGTCAATCCACCTACCGTCTGGCTCGTGGTATACCTCGCATTCCCAACGCAAGCTCCTACGACTTGCCGAGGCGCAAGATAATGCGCAACGCTCCAACCCAGGCAACCAGTCCTGTTTGTCAATCCACTTCCACAAACCCCACAACGAACACTCACAACACACCATCCACAGAATGTTGGCCACAGACATACGGTTGATTTCTTCTAGTCATTCCATCGAAATCCATTTCCGGATGTGCATGCAAAGGTCAGCACTCCTCATGTCAGCAGTGATTCAGCGGCTGATGGACATTCGAAGGGACACACATAGCAAGTACCTTCGCTGACTGTGTCGCCGTGGTCTCCCAGCTCCAGGGCTTCATCACGTACACCATCAGAGATCGTGGCCCGCGATCCTTTGGATAAGCCTCGAATCGACCACTCATGTCAGCCTCCGAGCTGCGAAGTTTGACGCTCCATACGCTGTAGAGCCACAAGATGGTCGCCTCTCCGCTAATCGAAGATTGCCTGCTAGCATTGTGTCGTCGCTCTGTAGCTGCGCTTAGGAGTAAGAAAGTAACAGCTTTATAGAATCGATGGACCCATTGTAACATGCTTGTGAGATATCAACAATGGCCCCATCATGAGACTGACGTCGCCAGGAACCGATGAGCACTCACTCTCGAGCCGGAGATGGCTACCCATCGTATGGATCCCAGCATTCTGAACAAAGTATACGCCCACATCGCTGGGACAGCACGCCAAAGTACGAAATCGATATCACCCAGTTCTGCGATAAAGTCACTCACTATGATCTTGGCCTAATCGTCCTTTGTGACGGTAATGAGGGCAACGCCTCGCGCAGTGTAGGCACTGACCGTGGGCAGACTGCACCATCCGCCAGTGGTTCCTCGACCTCGTGCCCCTGAAGTCGTTGATGTGCCGCTGCAGCTCCAGCGTCTTACTCCTGAACAACCGGGCCACCGCAATCTCGGATTCGAGGTCGAGCACCTGGCACAGCGATGACAGTGCCGCTGTTGTGAGGCCCAGGGAGTACTGGCAGCGACCGAGACGCGTGAGGATCTTCGCACCCACGTCGTCGCACTGCAGGGACATCGCGCGCTGGCAGTCGAACATGGCGAGCCTGAAGCGCTTTTGGATGAGGTACGCTGCAGCCCGGTTCGAGTAGTACCGATGACCCTTGGGATTCCAACCTACACCATCATCTGTATTAGAGAACGTCACCAACTTCCTGCACTCACTGATGGCCTCTGAGTAATACTAATAATCAAGAGAGCAGCGTGAGGTACCTTGAGTGGAAGCATGTCATGGCAAATAACAAACAGCCTTCAGCTGAGACCTATGCAACTCAGTAACATAGACCTCAGCTGAGACCTATGCTACTCAGTAACATAGACCTCAGCTGAGACCTATGCTACTCAGTAACATAAACCTCAGCTGAAGGCTGGATCTTATGGGGTTTGCCATGAGGCCTACACCTTTTTTGTTATAAAACATAAGAATGCAACAATGCAATCTGATCAAGCTAAGTGATGTGTTATCTCACCCCTGCAAAAGCATCTAAGTGCACCTTCAGTAATGTGAGACTTTGAATGACTGTCATATGAGTGGTCTTGAGCTCAAGCCCTCAATGTTGCCACTCTCATACCCTATTATAACCTCGTTATTGTATGTCATCACATACTGATAATAGTTGGTGAGGAGAGATTGCCAGTATCGTGACATCAACAGTGAGAGTCATCATCTTGTCGCAAGTGCAACCAACACTGAGGGCACTTCAAGTTGGCGGGGGCAGTTGCGACTCTAAGCCGAAGCGCAAGGGTCAGTGGTTCACTGGGAGTGCTGCCAGTGCTGGTACCGGCAGTACTGTAGCAGGGTGTGGGGTACTTATCACGTGCAATCGCACATCTACTTTGTATATACATGTTTGTCTGGCAAAATGTTCCGCCCAAGAGCTCTAAGCATGTGCTGACAACTGGAACCACAAATAGCTGCTGCCAATATATATTATATACACCAATGACAAGCACTATTACACTCTCATCCCAACGACAGTCTCTCGTCGTCTGTTCTGATCCGGCTGCCGACCATCTCACCCAGCTCTCGGCCGACGCCACTAGAAGGCCCGGCGGCTGATGTACCGCCATAAGCTTCCGCATGCGCCTTCATCCACGCCGCCTACCCCGCCTCGCCACCTGGCGGCCCACTTCACCCGTACGTCCTTTCGTCGGCGGTTGTCTCCAGCGTGAGATGAGGAAAGGGGCGCACTTCGTGGTTCTTGATGGTGGTACACTAAGCCTAAGTAACCGAGCGTAGGTGTAGAATGAACATGTATCTCCATGACCTTGGTATATGCTTTCCTGGCCTCTTCGAGCCTATTGTACAAGTGTCACATGGGGAAAGCATGTATGATGTGTCGTCATCCAGGTTTGCGGAGACACATTCCCAAGTTAGATACATTGTAGCCCAGAATGTTTGTGATGTTTGCGTGACCTTGACGTAGTCCAGGGCTTGATGAGCCATCTCATCTAAATTATGTTTTGGCGTCAGACCATTTTTTCTGCATGAGATACTACACCCCGACAACATACCAGCTCATCGTAGATTCAGGTTCTCGGTCAACCAGCTCGTATGCTAGGATGAAAAGTTTCGAGTGCAGATGTTGCAGGTGATGCATGTATGCTATGTGTAATGGCACGGTCGGTGCGTGCACAGTCGGAACGCTGGATATGTCGTTGAAGGTCTTTGTCCACACACCTGGACGTAATTGCGAAGCAGGCAGTCTGCCCAACGGAAGTGCGCATAATGCGTCCGCGAAGCTGAATAGCACGCTAGACTGTCCGGAAGACCGAACTGTCCACCAGGCAGGCGTCGCGTCAGCGCGTGCTCGTCTGGGCCCATGATGGCCACACGTGGCTGCTCATGGCCCTAGTGGCTGGTTGTGCTGCTCATAGGCCGCTGCTGCAGATCGACGACAGAGGCGTTGTCAAAGTCGAGCTGGAGAGTCGAGACGCCTTTGGGGTGTCAAAGGCGGACGACGACGGGCACGATGCTGACGCACCACTCTGCGGGCGTGAGCATGGCGGCGTCATAGTGAATGTCCGACTACACGAGCAGCACGCGGTTGCTGGAGGCCACGCGGTCGGGTGGTGGGGAGAAGCAATCGATGCGCCGGGACTCAACATCGATGGACGCGTTCTCGGTGCGATAGCACGCCACGAGGATGGAAAGCTTGATGGCGCCGTACCAGGAGTTCTGGGAAAGTATCGTGGAGATGTGCGATTCGTGCGGGCGCCTGGGGAGGGTGTGCCGGTGAAGATAGAACGTGAGGAGAGGAAGACGTACCCAAAGATGGCTTCTAACCATGTTTCGAGGTTTTGTGGATGGCTTCGGCCACGACTGTGACGTAGAATCCGTCAATGTCGTGTCGGTGAATAGAGGGATCATGCCCATGGAACGCATTTTGCCACACTCTTGACGCCTTGCTCATGCCTTGCTGGAACTTGAGCGCGACGTAGTAGAACAGACATGAGTTGTTATCTGTGGAGAAGCAGCAAAGGTGCTGACGCGGTGGGGCTGTTATACAGAAAAGACGAGGGGGGATGCTGGTGGGTTTACGATGTTGGCCAGGGGAAGAGGAGAGCCTGTGCAGATAATAGCAGGAACGGAGCCGGTTTTTTGAGTTGCTTGCCAGGGCGGATGCCGAGACTGGATAGAGGAAACTCTGGGATGACCGTCGTGAGCGGCCTGGGAGGGTAGCCAGCCTTCACTGAAGAGGATATGGTCAGAAGACGCCGTCATAGACGGAAGGATCTCTGAAGCAGCGAATACAAAGTCGGGTGGAGTGCGCATGCGCTTTCTGGCCCCACGGGCGAGATGAGCTACAAATCGGGCGCAGCGGGATGATGATATTCTAGTTTTAATTTAATTTTTATGCCTGCATGGGAGGGACCATGATTTGAGTAGGGACTAGTATGGATAACCCGGAACGTAGTTAAACAGTGTGACGACGGATGCCAGTAGCCCAGTGCTGCGAACGAATCAAGAATCATCGGTCCGATGTAATGCAGGATTCGAGCGGGCGCAAGTCGTTTCTTCTAGATTCCATATTGCGCACGCGTTCCTCGTAACATACAATTCCTCTGAAGCGTACCCATCCCGAGTCCACGCTGATGCTTGGTCAGACGCAAATAGTACGACGCAGCACTAATGCCCCGTGCCATGAGGCGATCCTGTTATACACAATCCTTTCCCTTGCCTGTTCTCACGTCTCGTCCAGCAGAGACGGCTCATTCTGCAACCCCAGCACCGACCTCACAATGTATAAACAATACTGTTTAGCAGTGAAGTGTTAAATACACCGTTATTAACATGGCCTACAATTGTGGCTGTGTTAAGACGTGTCAAAACGTGCTGGGAGTCACTCACGGTGTCCTAGGTCAAAGCAATACACAGCAAGTCACTCAATGTCACGATCAGCTCCGCAGTGACGCAGCCTGAACATCCGTTTGGCATTCTTCGCACTGGCACGGGGGACGTGTGGGTAATAAGTACACTACTCTATAGCTCATCTCTCTCTCTATATTCCTTCCCGTAGAATGCCTCAGTGAGGTCTGGGGGGTGGTGGTAGTGGTGGTGAGCAGGATGGGCACAAGTAAGGGTATGGGACATACGGCGGCGCGTATCTGCGGACAGCGTGGCGGGGAGCACGACGGTGTACTCGACGAAGAGGTCGCCGTACGTGCTACTCTCGAAGTGCGGCATCCCTTCGCCCTTAATCGTCTGGACGAAGCCTGCGCGGACGGCGGTACGCACATGATTTTTTATTTTATTTTATTTTGCAAAACGTGGGAGTGAGTGGATGAGCCGGGGCAGAGAGAAGCATAGGTACGTACCTGGCTGCGTCACGCCTGTTCGCCGTATGTGGACAACGTGGCCGTCGAGATGCGTGATATTGCGCTCGAACCCTAGGAGCGCCTAGCGCGTGCACATGTCATCTCAGTCCAGCAGCACACCTAACAGCGAGAGCCGAGGAGAGCGTATACACACCTCGTCCACGCCGATCGTCTCTGTCCAGTGGAGACTGCTCTCCTTGCGGCACCAGCCGCCCTTCTCCGCGCGGCTGCGCACGCGCAGGATGACATCGCCGGGCTCCCAGTCAGGACTCTCGTCACCCTCACCCTCGAACATGACCTCGTGGCCCTCGGGCGCGCCACGTAGCACCTCGAGCGTATAATGCGCGGTGTGCTCGCCAACCTTGGCGCCGCCGCACGCGGGGCATACGCGCGCGATGATACGACCGCGCCCACTACACGTGGTGCACGTCATCTGCGTCTGGGCGAACATGCCTGGGAAGATCTGTTGCTTGCCGATGACGACGCCGGCGCCGTTGCAGGTGGAGCACGTGCGGATGTCACCATCGGACGCAGCACCAGAACCGCGGCAGTGGTCACAGAGCACACGCTTTTTGATCATGAACTGTGGGTAGACGGCACATGTGAGACTGGGTACAGAGCGCAGAGAAGAAACGTACGTCGATGTTGGCGCCCGTATATATGTCTGCTAGTGTCACCTCAAATTCGGTGACAGATGTTGGACCGCGGCGGACCTGTTGGGGGGAATCTGTGCATGCGCGAGGGTTAGTGATGGGTTGGTGAAGATACGATATGGAACGGGCTCACGGCCACCACCGAAGAAAGACGAGAAGATGTCGAAAGGATTTGCATAGTGATGCCCTCCTTGGTGGGCGTTAAGACCTTCCTATCAAATATAGTACGATCAGGATTGCAAGGGAATTGGTCACACTCCACAGCCAGAAAGATTGATGCACGGCAGAGAGCACGCGAGAGATGAGGTCTTACCTCACCGTGTCTATCGTATACTTGTCGTTTCTGCAAGATGTTAGCTGATATAATGGACATGAGATGGTGGGACTCACTGTGGGATCAGATAACACCTCGTATGCTTGAAGCAAGGTCATAAGAGGCGCCCCGAGATACAAGCATACTCAAGTCAATGTGCTTACCGTGGGCCACCTCAACAAACTTTTCCTCCGCCCCCGGATCGTTGTTTTTGTCAGGGTGGTACTTTCTGCTAAGCCGCTTGTATGCCTTCTTTATGTCCTGCTCTGAAGCAGACTTGTGAACTGCAGCGCACACAAAGTCAGGCCGGGGCGGAGACAGATAGATTCGAAGGACAGACCATCAAGAACTTCGTACAAGTCGGCAGCATCAACGAGAAGGGAGAGCAGAAGTAGGGTGAACAAAAGAAAAATGTAAGTGAAAGCCATGCATGGATACGGGGAAACAAACGAGCGGATGGAGAGTTAGAAGATATCAATGACACGTCGTCTGACACGTAGTACGACAGCAATGCTCCCATTTTAGGGTTAGGGTCTGCACCCACGCGACTCGGCGGACGCTATGGTACTCGTACAGTCACAGTAATGAAACCATGACATATACTGCCAATCTCATCACTGTACGCTATGTGTTAAAATTGAGTATAACTATTGTTTACACAGGTCTAATTGACTACTCTAGACATCTTGTAGTGATGCTTGCCATCTCATTTTTGTTCAAGACTCAGCACATAACTATTGCCTCGAACAATGTTCGAGGTGAGTCCTTGTGCAGGACACTAGTTTTTCTGCCATGTGTTCTTAGGATTCTTGACACTATCTAGAGTCTTAATTCCTGACAATTGTCTCCAACGGCATTTGAGATGAGTCCTGTGCAGGACAGCAACTATTTTTTTGTTGGAGTGTTTGGCCACAAGTTGGGTTGGTTGTGACAGGATGAATGAGGAGTTGTTCTTGGACTATAGCAGCTTTGTCATGAAGAGTCCATGGACCTCAGATCCCCCTCATTCAAAGGTTAGGTTGAGGCCACTGTAATAGGAGCTATTTCTCTTATCTCTTGCTTTTGTCTTGCTCATTCTTGCTAGTTGTCATCTTTACTTTACCCACCCTCCCATGTCCCTTGCTGTTTTATCTCTTACTGTTTCATTTTCTTCCTTCTGGCTTTGGTCTCATGCTGGGTTTTGTATTATCACATCATGCTGCTTCATTGCACCATTGTCTTTTGTGTAGCTGCATGTAACTTGATTGCTTCAGTGGGTGCTCCTTGAAAAGGGGGCATTGTATCTCACCATCCTTTATTGCATGCAGACCTTTCATTTGGTGCAAAGTCAATTAGAACACATTAAAAACACTACACAAATGATGAGGCTATTTTTAACACATCACATACTCATTATGTAATCATGCTGCATGTGTTTCAGCATGAAAAAAATGAATGTCAAGGCAACTTTAGGAATATCACTTGTGGTTTTTTCTTTGGTCTCACACTTTCTACAGGATATTGAAGGAGGTTGCTTGGAAATAGAGTGTGGCCAACTGTAGAAAGAAGAGAATATATTCTACAGGGAGAAAACATAAAATGCAAACAATGTAGGAGTAAGTACTGACCTCAGTCTCTTCATAGAAGACTGAGGGAAAAGAAAACTATGTGAGAGAAGCTTTTCTTGTAAGTAGGGTCTGTTACAAGGCACTTACTTTGGCACCTTGTAACAGACTTGTTTTCCTTTTTTCTCTTATTCTACTTACTATTAGAGTGTAGTATTAACTACAGCTGTGAGCTTAGCACCAAGCACTGTAAAGTGTCCATATCTCTTTCTGTTGGATTCTTTCAGCATTTGCTGTGTGCTCCTTCTCACCTGACTTACCATGTGCTAGAGTACTTACTCATCTTGTCATGTGTAAGATCACACACACTGTACTTTACATCCCACCTGGTCTGTGCATGGTTTACCTACGTATTTAGGGACTTATACTGGGACACTATCTGTAAGACCAGAATCCTACATTACCTCTAATGAGGGACTAGATGTGTGCATGCAGGCTATGGCAGGTAGTGATAAGTGATAGAATTGTGATTGCATTTATCAGCATATCCCTGAAGGGAAATAGAGCAGATAGCATCTGCAGTAGTGAAAGAGTGATTGTGAACACAGTAGGGTGACACAATGTGATAGAGCGCTGCAGTGAAGTTGAGTAGAAGTGAAAGATGGATGAAGAGAGTACTCACTCAGAAACGTAGTAAGATGTCTGAGGAGCTGTAGTGTAGGTGTCCATCTTATATAGTGAGGTAGAGTAGAGTTGGGGCAGAGTGTGTAGGTAAAGTACAATGACTACTATAAGTGGAGGGACGTGTGTTGTCCCAGAGTGGAAAGTGGGGTGAGAGTGACCTTGGGTTTGTGAGAAGTCCGAGGGGTAGTAGTGGTAAGTATGGTACATATGTAGTAGGTAAAGTGTATGTGTATGAGAATGAGGGTAGCCAAATGAGAACATATGTGTGTGTATGCACTAATCTTCAACAGCCCCCTGCATTTGGTGAGCCGACAGGTACAAGACTGAGTGTGGCCTGCTGTGCGATGAATGCGATGTGCAGCAGGGGCTTTGTGAGGCAGTCAGCCAAGATAGAAGCAGGTGGTAAGTGGACCAGGGAGACGAGACCACGTGTGATGCACTCCTGGATATGATGGTGCTGGATTTCTATGTGCTTGGAGCCCTTGCCAATGACCGGGTTGTTGGTGAGGTCAATGGACCCCTTGTTGTCCCCATAGATGACGAGAGGAAGGGGAAATGGAAGACCTGACTCTGATGTGAGATGCTCATACCACATAGCTTGTTCCATTGCCTGTGACAGAGCGATGTATTTGGCAGTGGTCAAGGAAAGTGAGACTACGCACTGGCGACATGACAACCATGCAATGGCCCTGCTGCAGAGAAAAAACGTGTGCATGCCTGTAGACCTACAATCCATGATGGACGATGCCCAGTTGGAGTCAGAGTGAGCAGAGATGTCAATGCCACGGGAGCCATTGTAGTGGAGGCCCAGTGTTGGAGAACCCACAAGGTAGTGGAGAACATGCTTGGTGGCAACCATGTGCTCTGGTGTGGGGTTGGCTGCATATTGGGTGAGTGTGTTCATGGCATAGGCAATGTCAGGGTGAGACACAACCGCAGTGTACATTAGGCTTCTGACAACCTGCTGGTACAATGTCCTAGAGGATGTGCTCACAACTCCTGTGAAAGGAATGAGTGTAGTGGAGGGAATCAGCAGGGTGGACACTGGATTGCAACTGGCCATGCCAAAGTGAGTGATGATGTCGGAAATATATTTGGTTTGACTTATGGTGAGTGTGTGGCGAGCATGATCCTGAAGTATTTCAAGGCTGAGATAGGTGGTTATTTCGCCAAGATCAACCATTTTGAATGCAGCTGCAAGTGCTCTTTTGAGTTCTAAGACTTCTGAGATGATGCTACTGATGATAGTGACGTTGTTGACATAAAGGATAAGGAATAGAAATTGTTGAAGTTTAATACCTACACGCACATATATTTTGTTTGGCTCACCCACATCACCCACACACACATACTGCTTACATAGTGCATATGTATATCCACTCACTCTGATCAAACTCTCCTACACCCTGGACTTCTTACAAGTCTGAGGCCACTCACACTCCACACTGTACTCTGGGATGACGCACGTCCCTCTACTTATGGTAGTTGTTGTTACTCACCTACAATCTCTGCACCAACTCTACCTACCAGACACTATATAAGAGGGCACCCCACTATACAATCTCCTCAGACGTCTTACTACAAGTCTGAGTGAGTACTCCCCACTCCCATCTCTACATGTGCTTATTTCCCTTGCAGCTTTCTACTCTCTACTTACCACGTTGTGTTGCTCGCTTGTGCTCACTCCCTCTTGCTGCAGGTTCGTATCACTAGCCCTCAGATGTCTTACTACAAGTCTGACTCTCTACTCTCTACTTACCACATTGTGTCGCTCGCTTGCGCTCACTCCCTCTTGCTGCAGATATGTTATCTGCAACCTCATTGCTGCTATATGTCATAACTATTATAACTCTTGTCACCTGCCCGAACCTGTGCTCACAGAAATGACTTCTCATTGCATCAGACATAGATTCCGCCATCCGATGAAATGCAGGTAAGATTCAGTGTGCCCAGTGAATGATCCATCTTAGTGTTCCATTGTTGCACGGCTTGTTTGAGGCCATATATTGACTTGTGTAGTTTGCATACTTTGTCTGCAAGGTCTGAAGCTTCAAAACCAACTGGTTGCTGCATGTAAAGTTCCTTGTCTATGTCACCATTAAGGAACACACTTTTGACATCCATGGAGTGGACGTGCCAGTCATGGGCTGTGGCAAGGGCAAGGAGAAAGCGAAGGGATTCAGACCTCATGACAGGAGAGAATACTTGATTGTAGTCTACTCCCAGGAGCTGTTTGAAGCCTTTGGCTACAAGTTGGGCATGGAACCGGCTGTTGTTTTTATGTTTGAAGACCCATTTATTTGGAATGGCAGTCTGGCCGGGAGGTAAGTCAACTAGGGTCCAGGTACCCATGTCCTGGAGCATATCCAGCTCATGTTGACATGCAGTATCCCAGTCTGTGGCATTCAGGGACATCTGCACTTCTCACAAGGTGAGTGGATCACTAGATGTGGCCGCAGCAGCGAGGAGGGCTGAGAGAGAAGGTCCCATGCCAGGGGTTGTATAGATGTCGTCTTCATTGTCTGATGGATCCTGAAGGACACTAGTGTATGTGCATTTGCCATATGCACTTTCACCAAAGTGTGCAGGTGGACACATGATGCACGTGGAATGCTGTGGTGGAGGAGTTGGTGTTACGGGTTCCATGGGGTACGGTGTACCAGTGGGAGAAGACGGAGGTGGTGCTGGCATAACAGGACTCAGTATCTCATACACTGGTTCTGGTTCACCTGAGAAAATGGTGCGATGAGAGTGTCCTTGCCCAGTTTCCATGTTGTATCCTGCATGAGGTCTGACAATTCCAGGGACATGGTCCAAAAAGCATGTTGTGTGCATCCGAGTTGGTATAGGAGGTGCTGTGGATGGTGGCATAACTGGTAGTGTTGGGCCATACCTGCGTGGAGGCGACATGGGTACTGTGGGAGTGGGAGCAGGTGGTGGTGGTGGTGGTAATGGCGAAGGCGCTTCAGCAGTTGCAGTAGCAGCAGGAGCTGCGGGAGCTGTGAGAGATACATGGGGTGTGTCACTGTCATCACCTGAGTCTGGATCTGAGTCCGAGCTTGAATCTGAGTTGCTTGTGTGCTGTGTTGGCTGCAAGAGTGATGTTGGTGGGGCTGATCCAACAGGAGAGTCTTTCGGTCGAAGAGGAAAGGTCAGCTCATCAAAGATTGCATCACGTGAGATTACTATTCAATGCATCGTCCTGTTCCAGAAATGCCAAGCTTTACTACCTGCTTTGATGAAGATCATTGGTTCTGCCCAGGGGTCCAGTTTGGTGTGATGCTCAGTAGGCATTCCGATGTAGGCTACACAACCAAACATGCAGAGGTAAGACACATCTGGATTGCGGCTGTTGTCCCAGAGTTGTTGTGGAGTAGCCCAATCACAATTTCATTGTGGTGTTCTGTTGTATGCGTGAATCACTGTTTGTAGTGTGAATTCCCAGAAACCTGTGGAGATGTGGGTGTTGTGTAGCAATGATAGTGCAGTGTTGATGATTGTGTGGTTCCACCTCTCTGTGCGACCATTTTGTGCTGGTGAGTATGGAGTGGTGAGGTGATGCATGGTCCCATTGTCTTCCAGTAGCTATCATACATCAGCATTGATGTATTCCCCACCATGGTCACTCCGAAACACCTTTACTTTGCGTTCTGTTTGAGTTTGGGACCATGAGAGAAAAAGTGTGAGGGCATGTGATAATCTGTCTTTGGATTTGAGGGGATAAGCAATGGCAGCGCCCGAGGAGTTGTCTATAAAAGAAGCAAAATACAGTGAGCCTTGTATTGACTTTGTGTTCATGGAACCAACAAGGTCACTGTGTATGAGATCTAGTGGGTGTCACGCACTTGTTGGACTGGTGAAAGGGCCATTGCGCTGGTTTCCCAGTGGCGCAACTTGCACAAGGGGTCATGATATGTGAGTTAGTGTCGACCTTGAAACCTTGTACAACTTTATTATTGAGTAGTCTTCGAACAGTGTGGTGGGAGGCATGGGCGAAGCGATTGTGCCAGATGTTGTAGGTTGGCAGAATTGTTGATAGTGAGGCCAGATGTGAAGACGAGGTGATGTTGACTTTGAGCCAGTAGGTGCCATTGTGTTTTGTTCCTATGGCGAGTTCGACTTTGCTACTATTGGAGACGATGCAGGTGTCTTTTGATGAGGAAACCAATAAGTTTTTGTCTGTCAGTTGAGGAATGGATAGGAAGTGTCCTCCTGCTTCTGGAGCGTATAGTACTCGCTGTAGGGTTAAAGTCTGAGTTTGTCTGTGAACATTTGTTGTGGCTTCAATGATACTGACGCTGAGGTATGGGATGCTGGAATTGTTTCTGAGTTTTATAAGACTGGGAGTGGGGCATACAGACCCGGGGATGAAGTCTTGTGGATGTGGGCTGATGTGGTCTGTTGCTCTGCTGTCCATCATCCATAGGTTTTGAGCATCAAAGTAAAACAAAGCCAGGTCAACGGACCCCATAGCATTTAAACCAGCAGAGGCATTGGGAGGTGGTATGGGAGGTACAGGGGTAGCGACGATAGCAGCAACTGTAGCAATAGACTTAGCATTGAGTGTTCCCCTATCCCTCTTCTTCTCTGGATGCAGTATCCAACAAAACTCATCTGAGTGTCCTCCAGGTCTGCATTTCATGCAGGTGTACCTGTTGAGTTTCAGTTTTCCACATGAGGTGAAGCCTAAGGGAGAAGGAGTGAATGTGGAGGAGTTGGCTGAGAGGGTTGAAGTCGTGATGCTGTGTGTGTGCTGCATGGATGAAAGGAGAGATTGGGCATTTCCTTTGATGTGATCGGCCTCTTCATTGATGCATTTGTGAACAGAATCACTTTTGATCTTGTAGAGGTCTGGTTGGTTAGCTAGAAAGGCTGCAACCACGTTAGACCAAGACTGTGGAAGTCCCATGAGTAGTACTATAGCCATGTCGTTGTCTGTGACAGTTTTTCCGCTATCTGCCAACTCAATATGTGCAAGTTGTAGCATCTCGATTTGTTTTGCGAAGAGTTCCATTTCGATGAATTTGAATTCCTGGAACTGTTGGTGTGTGTAGAAGGTTGACATGGCTCCCTTAATGCCATATTCTCGTTTGAGTGTACGCCAGTTGGTGTAGGCTGGTAAGTCGTTAGCCATGTGGTGATCAGTGGTAGGTCCTGTGTACAGGGTTAGGTATGCATTAGCTGATGTGTTGTCTTCTTCGAATTTGTTGAGTTTAGGGGTACATTGCCATAGTGGTATTTCTCTGGTGTGTGCTCTGTTTTTGGTTTGTTAATGATTTTTTCATAGTCTGGTGTTGGTGATCCATCCTCTATGGTGTACCAGATTTTGAGGACGATGAGGGTGCTTTTGACTAAGGTTGACCATCATTTGTAGTTTGATGATCCGTCAAGTGTAGGTATGTTGACTTTTGGTAATGGTGTTGCATTTACATTTTGGATGTTGTTGAAGAGTGTGACAAAGGTGATGATGTAAGTGATATAGCGAAGATTGATGCAGATACCTGCCATGCGCTGGGCAGGGCCCATAACCTGTGCATGCTGATATGTGCTGTGCTGGGCTGAAGGGGAAAGGTAACCACAACCACAGCAATTGCTGGAGGGTGTGAGCCATAAGGTTCTCTAGACACCAAAGTAGAGAGGATTAGTGGTTAAAGGCGATAAGGGCGATAGTGCAACTCGACTAGAGCTACAAGAGGAATGTGACTTTGGTAACAAACTGGTGATATGACGCAATAAGATGGATGCAATATGATGCAATGGAGAGCACAATAGAGAATCCAATGTAATGGAAACAAAATGCAATGCAGTAGAGAATGCAACACAGTGCAACACAATGGAGAATGCAATGGAGAATGCAATGGAGAACACTACACAATGCAATGATAGATGCAACTTATGGGGAATGCACACTTTTCTCAATAATAAGACATGCAGAGGGAAGGTCAATACATGCTTTTTGATTATGGACTCAGATGGGAGAAGAAGTCAAATTGAGGGCAGGGGAAATCTGGGTGTTTTCGACGGATGATGCGCTATCTAAATACAAGCCTAGCTCCAAGACTGGGGCACAACAAAACACAACAGAAAATTTACAGTGTAGGGTCAATCATAGGGATATTTGAAATGAAATGGAGTCTGTATGCGAGCAAATAAAGTATCATACTATAGTGGATGAGCAAAAAAAGGAATAGCGCTGATCATACCAAATGCTGACTTCATGACTCATGCCTCCATGGTTACTTTGGTGGGTCTAGACCATGCCTCAGCCTATTCGTCCTATCCCTCGTCAGCCAACCTGGTATTGTTTTCCGATGCCTGCGTGAATGCATGATTACAGCGACTGCGGATGATTTTCATGTGCAGCATGTTAATGTTGCTGTGTTTGCCTGATGTCGCTGATGGTTGTTTTTCCAGCATTACATGCATGTGATGCTCATCAGCGCAGGCTATGGCAGGTAGTGATAAGTGATAGAATTGTGATTGCATTTAGCAGCATATCCCCAAAGGGAAATAGAGCAGATAGCATCTGCAGTAGTGAAAGAGTGATTGTGAATGCAGTAGGGTGACACAATGTGATAGAGCGCTGCAGTGAAGTTGAGTAGAAGTGAAAGATGGATGAAGAGAGTACTCACTCAGAAATGTAGTAAGACGTCTGAGGAGCTGTAGTGTAGGTGTCCATCTTATATAGTGAGGTAGAGTAGAGTTGGGGTGGAGTGTGTAGGTAAAGTACAACGACTACTATAAGTGGAGGGACACGCATTGTCCTGGAGTGGAAAGTGGGGTGAGAGTGACCTTGGGTTTGTGAGAAGTCCAAGGGGTAGTAGTGGTAAGTATGGTACATACATAGTAGGTAAAGTGTATGCATATGAGAATGAGGGTAGCCAAATGAGAACATATGTGTGTGTATGCACTAATCTTCAACAAGATGCACTCAACTTAAGGATCAACCAAAAGAAGAGGAAATCCAGCCATAACAAGCTGGGGTCTATTCACTATACTAGCAGACCCTATATACTATAAAGAATGGTGCACAGACCAGTGCAGTAATCTAGGGCAGGACTATGTAAATATAGATCAGATAAGATGAAAGATAAGATGATCTAATCTAATCATAATCAAAGGGAAACAGTAAAAGAAATGTAAAAGAAATAAAAGGATATAATGCTCCATAAATGAAGCCTGACACTATCCTACAGCCAACTTCCCAGTCTCACTCCCTCAGCTATGGATTGGGCCACTCTCTTTGTATTCACATATTCTGCAATCCTACTGTTGCTTCTGGCTACTCTGGCCTTTCTGCCTGAGCTCTACCCACCATTTGTTGAAGACTAGCATGCACATACATTTTGTTTGCCCTCACCTTACTCATACTTTCCACACATGTATGACCTACATAACACTTACATCACACACCTTCTCATTCCTCGGCCTACATACACTCCCGAGGGCGCTCACACCCCACACTCCACTCTGGGACAACATGTGTCCCTCCTCCTTATGGTAGTTGTTGTAATTCACTTATACACTCTGCTCCAACTCTACCTACAACACACTATATAAGATGGACAGTAGCATCACACCTCTTACACATTGTCTGAGTGAGTACCCACCACTTCCATTTACTCCTTATCTCACATAACCTGCAGCATCTCTCACTACCATGTCATGGCATCTACTATGCCCATGACTTACTTTACCACTGCAGGTTAGCATCTTCACATAGACGTCTTACACATTGTCTGACATCTCTCACTACCACATCATGGCATCTACTATGCCCATGACTTACTTTACTGCTGCAGGTTTATCTTCTGCTCTTACCTCTATCGAAAACATGCTGTCAATCATCACAACAATCACAGTTACACTCATTGCCTGCTCATACCTGCATGAACACCATTGCCCTTCCATCCTCCTTGAGTGGAGTGACCCAGCCTAGGAGACCACTGTGCCAAACACATGCATGTTATCACTTTCTCTTTATTTATTTATTTACATTTACTTGCTAAGGACTATTACTATACAATTAGCAAGGACTCATCTCATCTCATCTTTATTTGTCTTTGTTTATCTCTCATTTCACTCACACTTGTGGCTGTCAGGTGCCACTTTATGGTGCATTTATTCCTTTATTTTATTTTATTTCTTTAATGTTTCTTTTGGTATCTGATTAGATATGGTCCTTTTCATCTTATCTTGTTATCTGATCATATCTAATCCTCTGCCTAGACCAGTCCTTACTCTATTCATAGATAGAGGGAGTTCTCACAGATGCTGTGCATCTTCCCATACTTACTGTGCTCCCTACTTACATGGTCCTGCCCTGGTGTACTGCACTTGGTCTGTGTGTGCATTCTAGTACTATAAATGCTTGCTGTAGTATAGTGAATAGATCCCAGCTTGTTATTATTGAAACATGGGCAAAGTGGCAAACAGCAGATTGAACATTGTAGTGTAGAGATAGGCTTGTGAGCCCAGGTGGAGATAGATGAGCCAAGAGGACAACAGTCCAGATGCCTAGAAAGTTAGAGGGATAGCTAAAGAGATGGTTAGAGATATGGCCAGAGAGATGGCTAGAGAGATGGCTGTAAGATAAGAGAAGAGGTGTACCAGATGGTAGAGGGTACACAGATGAAAGAGAGAGCTGCATAGAGCAGGTATGTCAGATGAGAGCTAAGAGAGTAGAAGAGATACTTACCTCAGCACATGCAGAAGTGCTGAGGTGAGACAAAGACAAGGTAAAGAAGATATAGTAAGAGCAAGATAGAGTTTAAGAGGAGCTCAAACCATAAAGAGAAAAGAAATAAGGATGTGGTATGTCCAGCATCCTAAGATAGGTAAAAATCAACAGTTATGGCTGGATTTCCTCTTCTTTAGCATGAACTATTAGTTGAGTGCACCTAGTCTCCCTTTGGGGATATATATGGATTCTGATCCTCATAGTGGCTACTTACTCATAGTTTACTATTGTTGTTATATAAGGTTCTTCACCAACTCTCTCATCTTTTTCTTATCTTGAGATTTCCAGACTTTGTGTTACATTTACTTATATCTTTCTTTGTCCTGATGCGTTTAGGTTCTAACTCTGCACATATACTGTATACATAGTTAACGTTCATACTCCACATTTACGCATACTATAAAAGAGTTCCTGGGTGGTGCAACTGCTTTCTTCAGTTGCTCATCTCAGACTCTAGGTACTGTAACTTCACACTTACTCTAATTACTTAGTTGCTCATCTCGGACTCTAGTCCCCCACTTAGTGTGGTGTTTGTAGCTTCCATTGGTTCTAATCACAAGTCACCTTCTATCAAAGTTTAACAGGTTATGGGCCCTGTGCTCTTTTGACTTTGTGACTTCAATAACTTGGCCTCCACACATCCGATCCACTTGAAATCTCGTACGGACCTCCGTCTACACTGTGTCTATATCCAATCCAGGTTTCAGCAAATTCTTATCACTGGTTCTCTCGCAATAGCATTGAAGTCTCAACTCCTGGAGTTAGAAACCATAGTGTTATCTCGACTACCACCCGCACCTTTGCTCCCAAACGTTGTCGGGATATTCGCTAGCATCCTATCCACACGTATACCAAGTCTCATCGCATTCGCACCACTCACTCTTGCGCTATTTCGCCTTTATTGTGTTGACTCTATTTCCCTATCATGGAATTCACTACAACTCACTTTGCTGGCAATGCTACTATCACACCTGAAGCCTCCCTATCATCTAACACTGCCATTCCTCCTAGTCTTGACACTCTCTGGTGTGCAGATACTGGAGCCACTTCCCACATGACTCTTCATCAACACTGGCTCAGAAACTATAGGCCCCACAGAGTCCCCATTCAACTAAAAGACAACAATCTTGTTTACTCTGCAGGAATAGGCTCTGTTGTCTTTGTCCCAGAGGTAGATGGTCAACAGCTTTGCCCTTTAGAGTTTACCAATGTGCTACATGTCCCTGATCTCTGAAACAACCTCCTTTCAGTCCTCTTCCTCACTTGTTACAAGCAGTTCTCAGTGGTTATCCTTGAGTCTGTTATGAACTTCATCAGATCATGCTCTATCCTATTCTCTGCTTCAGTCAATGGCTTCAATGCAGCTTACCTCAAAGGCACTACCACTCCTGCACCACTTCCTGAAGTCAACTCTGCTCTCATTTTGTTGACTTTGCCTCTAGACACCTCACTATGGCATAGAAGACTCTGTCATCATCACTATGGAGGTATTGAGCGCATTTTGAAGCAGAATCTCGTCTCTGGACTTGTCATACAATCCCCTTCACCTCCTGATCCAGTTTGCAAACCCTGTCTAGCTGGCAAAATGCATGCTAATCCCTTCCCTACCTCACAATCCATTACAAGTCATCCTCTTGAGCTTGTCCACTCTGATCTGCATGGTCCCCTTCCTGTCCAGACACACTCAGGCTACAGATACTGGGTCTCTTTCATAGATGACTTCACTCAATTTTGAGCTGTGTTCCCAATCAAGGCCAAATCTGACACCTTTGAGGCCTTCAAAGCTTTCAAAGCTTATGCAGAGAACCATCTAGGGGCAAAAATAAAGACTCTTCAAGATGATAAGGGAGGGGAGTACATGTCTAATGCCTTTACCCAGTTCACAACACCAGATTCTTTCAAGAATCACCCCTGGAACTACAAGTTCAAACCCAATTGATCTGATGCCAACAACAAATCACCCAAACCCAAAGAGAACTCAATCAACTATACCAGGAATGGCTAACATGTCATCTGCTTCCTCCAAGGAACCCAGACTCAATAAGCCATCTGAGTTTTCTGGAACTGAATCCACTGCCAAAGACTTTATCTGAAAGGTTAAACTCCATTTCTTTACCAAGAGTTTCAAAGACAATACAGACAAAATTGCCTTTGTGTTATCCTTTTGCAAAGAAGGAATGGTTGCCAGAACATGGGCTGGACAAATCATTTATAAGCTCACCATGACCTCTTCAATGCTTACCTGGAAACAATTCGAGGAACAATTTGGTGACAAATTCTACCCAAGTGACAAAGGGGAGTTATCATGCAACAACCTAGATAGGTTAGTCCAGGGAAGAGGCACTGCTTCAGAATATGTCACCATATTCAATTCCATTGCTGACATCACATGTTATAATGACATAACCAACATTGAGAAATTTAAGAACAGTCCCAGGAAAGACATCAAGGATACCATCATGACAACCAGGGACAAATTACTGGCAACCTTAAAAGAATGGCAAGATCTTGCCATAAGGTTAGACCAAAACTGGTCAAGCAATGACTTCCAGAACAGCCTCAAGTCTGGTCAAGGCAGATGATTCCTTTACCCTGACAATTTACTCAAAGGGGACAACAACTCTTGCCTATGGAAATTAAGCCCACACACTATATGTGCAATTGAAGACTTCTCTCCCATGGAAATGTTCCAAAGAGAAGTATTCACATGTGCAGGGTTTACTGGGAATGGAAGATTGTTGGACAAAGAATGTGACAAAAGGAAATGAGAAGGAGCTTGTTTCAGATGTGGTATCAAAGGACACTTTGGCAGGGAATGCAAGGTCAAATGTGACCAGAACTATGGAACACCCAAGCCTGCTTATGCAATAAGGGGAACCCAAGAATGTAATGAAGATGAAGACCCCATGATCACCATTTCCTGTGCCCTCATGAAATTATCCAACAAAGACAAGGCAGAAATGCAAGATCTTTTCAAAATCACTCAGAATTTTTAAAGTCTCCTGCATCAGTGACAGACAAAGGAGTAACTGATTCTAAATTGGACAATGCGAGCAGGAACTTGAATTCAGACAATGAACTGTACACATCATTCTTGAAATACAATGGTTCTCCCTCCATTCAAATTCCTGTCAAAATCTCCATAAGAAATCAGACAGTCACCACCAAAGCCCTTATCAATGGTGGAGCAACTGGAATGTTAATCCATCAAGATTTCATATGCCTTCACCACCTACCAACTCAGAAACTTGACTGACAAATACCAGTAAAAAATATTGATGGGACTAAGAATATCAGAGGTGATATTACACATATGTGTCAAGTCACCTTACAAATCAAGAAAATGCCCAAACCACTGCACATAGAAACCAACAAAATTTATATTACCAATCTAGGAAAAGAAGATGTCATCTTAGGGACCAATTGGTTAAGAGAACATAACCTGAACATTGACTGGACCCAAGACACCATCTCATTTTCATGCTGTCCAGCCAAGTGCAACCCATCTTCACCAAATAGCACACCAGTATTCTCCAAAGAAGATGAACCCCTTAACCAAATAGAAGATCAATGGACAATCAATGGATTAAACCCTTTTCACACTACTCTATTCATGCAAATTGCCATGAATAATCAACATGATGGAAAAGGAATGGATCTAGTTCCCACCCATTATCATGATCTCAGTGTTGGAAATTATGTACTTGTTCTTCACTTCTAACACCCACACCCCACACATATTACTCAGTGCAGTCTGTGTGCAGCAGTCTTTAGTACTTAGGGTCTTCTCTGGGACATTGATTAGTAGTCAGCTTCTCACCCTCTCCACTATCATGGAAGCACTCCTCATTCTTTACTATAGCTATTTCTGTGCAATGATAGTGCTTTTGCTTCTACTTGGGCTTTTGCCCTTGCTCTACCCACCATTGCCCTTTTGTCCTCCTTGAGTGGAGTGACTCAGCCTAGGAAGATTACCATGCCATGCACTGCCACATTTACACTCAGGAAAGTTTTCAATGAAGAAGCTTCCACTCAATTACCAAAACAACACTCTTGGGATCACACAATCAATTTGAAACCAGGGATAGAACCTTATGCCAGAAAAACCTACCCCATTGACAACAAACAATGAGAAGCACTTCACACATTCATCTCTGAAAACAGCAAAAAAGGGTATATTCATCCATTGAACTCCCCTTGGGCAGCACCTTTCTTCTTTGTTGGGAAGAAAGACAGCAAATTACATCCCTGTCAAGATTATTGAAGGTTAAACAAATGAACAATTACCAATAAATATCCACTACCCCTCATTCCTGAATTAATCAATATACTCAAAGGCACCACAATCTTTACCAAACTTGATCTCCAACGGGGTTATAATAACATATGAATCAAAGAAGGCAATGAGCACAAAGCCACTTTCATAGCCAATGGGAAATTATGGGAACCAACTGTAATGTTCTTTAGACTCCAAAATTCCCTGGCTATGTTCCAATCTATGATGAACACCCTCTTTGACAATCTTATCACCATGGGACACATTGTCATCTATATGGATGACATCCTCATCTTTACAAACTACCTATTGGAACATCAGAAATTGGTTTGCCAAGTCCTCCAACACCTTGTCAATGAAGTGTTAAGCTTCAATAGAAGGTGACTTGTGATTAAAGAATGGAGCACTACAAACACCACACTAAGTGGGGGACTAGAGTCCAAGATGAGCAACTAAGTAAATATAGTAAGAGTGAAGTAACTGTACCTAGAGTCCAAGATGAGCAACTGAAGAAAGCAGTTGCACCACCCAGGAACTCTTTTATAGTACTGCTAAATGCGGAGTCTGAACATTAACTATGTGTACCATATATGTGCAGAGTTAGAACTTATATGGATCAGGACAAAGAAAGATATGATCAAATGTAACACAAAGTCTGGAAATCTCAAGATAAGAAATTAAGAGGAGAGTTGGTGAAGAACCCTTGATAACAACATGAAGATCTATTTTTGAAACCAGAGAAATGCTTTTATGAGAAGGAATCCATTGAATATCTCAGCATGATCATTTCCCACAATCAAGTTCACATGGACCCAGCCAAATTATTGGCAATTACTGAGTGGCCTATCCCAAAAAAGGTCAAAGACATACAGTCATTTTTAGGATTTGGAAACTTCTATCACCACTTCATCAAAGATTTTGTGAAAATGACCAAACCACTCATGGAATTGACACATAAAGACTAACCTTGGGAATGGAACAATGCCCAGCAATCCACCTTCAACCAACTGAAACATGCATTTACCATGACTCTGATCCTCCTGATACCAGATTTCAACACCCCTTTCAAACTTGAAACTGATGCTTCAGATTTTGATAATGGCACAATTCTATCCCAACAGGGCCTGGATTCCCACTGGCACCCTGTTGCCTACCTATCAAAACAAATGACTCCACCAGAATGCAATTATGTCATTTATGATAAAGAATTGCTTGCCATCATTCATGCCCTTGAAACCTGGCACTATTACCTCAAAGAAAGTCCTCACCCTGTGGACATTATGAGACCAGAGTCTGCATATATCCCTAAAAGTGGGAGACTGGGTGCACTCAACTAAAGATCACTCAATAGAAGAGGAAATCCAGCCATAACTAGCTGGGGTCTATTCACTATACTAGCAGACCCTATATACTGTAAAGAACAGCACATGGACCAGGTGCAGTAATCTAGGGCAGGACTATGTAAAGTAAAGTGCAGTAAGCTATGGTACCATGCCACTACCTCATGGTATGACCTCATAGGGCTAGAGTAAGTCTAGGCCCATCTAGACTACTAAAGGAATGTAAGTAGAAATGATTAGATGTAGATCAGATAAGATGAAAGATAAGATGATCTAATCTAATCATAATCAAAGGAAAACAAAAGGGAAAGTAAAAGTAAAATAAAATGCTAAATGCTCCAAATAATGAAGCCTGACAGACATATGGTCCAATCACAAAAATCTCAAATACTTCACCACAGTGAAACAACTCAACCAACATCAAGCCTGATGGAGCCTATTCCTCTCTTGGTTAAACTTTTAGATTTCTCACCATCCTGGTGCCCTCAATAAAGCTGATCATCTGACCAGGAGGCCAGACCATGAGGAGGGGGTAATTTTGGATAATTCTGACATTATGGTACTAAATCCAAAAGTATTTTGCATTAACACCATGGGAAGACACCTGACACCTACATGCTCAAAGGATATCAGACAACAAATTATTGAACAACTCAAATCTGATACACTTTCCCAAGAAATGTTCCAGAAAGCCAAGAATCTTGGACCTCAAAAATTAACCCAAGGCATCCAAGAATTGAATTATGAAGATGAACTCCTTCTTTTCCACAGAAAAATATATATTCCCAACAACAAAGAATTAAGAAAAGAAGTCATATGTATCCACCATGACTCAGCACCAGCTGGACACCCAGGAAGATAAAAACCTATGAACTCATCCAATGCAACTACTGGTGGCCAGGAATGTCCCTATTTGTCAAAGCATATGTAGAAGGATGTGCCACATGCCAATCAACAAAAAATAACACACATCCCACTAAAGCTCCACTCATCCCCACTGAAACTCCTGAAGAACCTTGGCAACATGTCACCACAAACTTCATAACCAATCTTCCAGAAGTCAATGGATATGACTCCATTAATGTCATTGTTGACAAATTCTTGAAAGCCATTATCATTACACCATGCAAGAAGACCATCACCACCTCAGAAACTGCACAATTATTCTTAGATCATGCATGGAAACATTTTGGCCTTCCAGATAAAATCATCTCCAATCAAGGACCCCAATTTGCTTCCAAAGTCACACAAGAAATCTGAAAAGCATTAGGAATTACCTCAGCAATGTCAACCACCTATCACCCACAATCCAATGGTGAAACCAAATGTGTCAACCAAGAAATAGAACAATATCTCTGAGCCTTCAGAGATCAATCACCCACAAATTGGCTCAAATTACTTCCCTTTGCCAAATTCTCACACAATAACCATGTTCATTCTACAACCCAAAAATCACCATTTGAAATCCTTATGGGATACAAACATTGATTCACTATCAAACCAATTACTACATCAGCACCAGAGGCAGCAAACTGACTCCAGCACATACAGAATATATGACAAGAAGTAACAGCCAGTCAGAAACTCACTGATCATGTAACAAAAGACTCATGCAATAAACATGGAACTACCTTCATCATGTACAAAGAAGGTGACCAAGTATGGCTAGAGGGAAAAAACATCAAATTCTGATACCCAAAAATGAAACTAGCCCCAAAATGGTTTGGACCTTTCCCCATCAAGGAAGTCCTCAGACCTGTCACATATCAGCTCAAACTACCACCAAAATGGAAGATCCATCCTGTGTTTCATCTCTCGCTTCTCACACCATTCAAGGAAACACCTGAACATGGCCCCAACTATCCAAAACCACCCCCAGAGATAGTCAAGGGAGAAACAGAGTTTGAAGTGGAAATGATCATTGGCTCTAGAGTGCAGAACAATGGATGGCTACAATATCATGTCAAATGGAAGGGATATCCAAAATTGGACAACACATGGGAACCACAGGGAAACCTAAGAAACACACAACAAGAAATTGATGACTTCCACAAACATAGGCCAAGTGCACCCAGACCACTGTGCAGCCTGGGAATAGACCTATTCACATTCAGAAATCACATGACCACCACTCTCACCCATACTTAAGGAAGTTGCTCTGCATCCAAACCATCCATCACCCAACAATGTCCTCCCCCATCATCAACTTTCTCCTCCCCCTTCTCCTCCTTCTCCCTCCTTGCCTCCCCCTGCCTCTGTGACTCCCCCCTCCCCTTCACAGAGGAGGATGCCACCACCACCCTTGTGGCACTCTGCCTCTCCAATGCCACCACCCCACCACCCCCACCCAGCCCCCTCTCCCTTCAAATGGGACTCACCAGCCCTGGGCACATCTCCTGGGGGTTTACCCCTTTCCTCCACTGCCCCAACACCCCTTACCCCCCAGGTGACCTCCTCTCCCTACAAGCTGGAGCAATCTCCAGTTTTGTCCCCCTGCCCTCACCCTCTCCCACTCAGCCTACCCCCAGTGCCCTCCTTGGAGGAGCACATCACCAACACCCTGGCTTCCCTCCCAGGCCTCATGGGGAAACCCCTCCATGGGCTGGTGGCCCACCTCCCACCACCACATCAAGGCCTGGTCCTCAGCCCCCTCCACCCCTGGCCCCTCCAAGAGGGGCATGCTTCAAGTGTGGCCAGCACAGCCACCACCAGGCCCAGTGCCCAAACCCCTACCACCACTGCACCACCACCTACCCCCACACCCACAACCCCAACCCCCACCACCACCAATATGACCCCATGTTCACAGTGTGGTGTGAAGAAAGGCGGTTTGTGGAGGAACACCACCTCCAGGTGCAATACACCCTGGCCCAGGCCCACAAGGAGGCCTATTACTGGGCCCAAAGGTCTGCCACCATCCCCTCCTCCCACATTCCCCAATGCCCCTGGTTCTTTGATGGGGGGATGCCCAACAGCTTTGTCCCAGCCTGGGACACCCTTCCCTACCCAACCTATGAGGAGTAAGTGGAGGGTGGAGGGCAATGGGTCAGGGGACCCCATCAAGTGTTGCAGGTGATGCATCACATAAAGAGGGGGTGATGTTATGAGGCACTTGCTTTGGCACCTTGTAACTTTTTTCTTTTTTTCTTTTCTTTTATCTTACTCACTATAAGCATAGTATTAACTACAGCTGTGAGCTTAGCTCATACTTATAGTAAGGACTCATTTCTTTTTCTCTTTATAGTACTTAAGTATTTACATACTTAAGTGTGAGCTTAGCTCCAAGTACTATAAAGACTTATCTTTTTCTCTTTATCTTTCTTTATCTATCTACATTTACTTGCTAAGGACTATCATTATACAATTAGCAAGGACTCATCTCACCTTGTCTTTATTTATCTTTGTTTACTTCTTGTTCATTTCATGCTTGTGGCTGAGCTACTTACTATATCCATGGATGTGTCTTAGGTCACATGACCTTCATTGGTTGCTGCACAATCATCGTTGATCTGTGAACTTTATGTTGAAAGTTTTATTGTGTGTACACTATACTTTGTTTGGCCTAGACTCCTCTACACATACATGTTACCTACAACCCACGTACACTTACACTTACACCTCACGTCCTTGGACTTCTATTTCCTCAGACTGCCACTTTGTCCACACACACTCTCACCCCACTCAACACTCCACATCCTCCTACATATGGCAGCTCTTGTACTCACCTACTTACTCTCTGCCCCAACCTTACCTGTGGACACTACATAAGATGGGACCCTTACTATACAACCTCCTCAGATGTCCTACACCTAGTCTGACATACTTGAACCACATTGCTCTGCCATTACTGCATCTGCAACTACTTATACTCTGCTGCAGCTATGCAGCTACCTGCCACCCTAGTCATGCTAGGGGTGTCTTACTTGTTATCTCTGATTTATATCATTGTTGCTGTTGCATCCCAGAGCCTGCATGTACACTTTAAACTACTTGTACTATCTTTAGGTCTCCAGTTTTGTATAAGTAGTTGAAAGACTGGTGGTCTTAAACCCCAGTCTTGTCAACTTCACAATCTAGGGATTCTCCTTTTCTGTGCTTGACCTAAGCTTGTTACAAACTCATTTCACTCCTAAGAACTAAGGTCTAAGATCTCTAAGTCACTCTAAGCATTGCTAAGACATCCTAAACTTGTCACTCTGGATCCTTGTTTAGTCATCAGCAGTATGATCCTCATCACTATTTCATTGATCCCACTCTTCATCATCATCAGGAACATTTATCAAGCATATCAAGCACATAACAACTACCTTGTTACCAGGGATATAATTATCACAAACCTTCCCTATGACCATCCAGTAGGCTGCTCTTAGCATGAGGTGGATATGGGCTAATCATCACTGAACACAGTGGAGCTGACACATGAAGAGAGGTAGAACATGGCTGAGTGGGGATGGGGGATGATGGGGTGTGACATGATGTGATGGAAGGTGACCATAGGAATGAGGTAGGAACAAGCTAAAGGGAGGCAAAACCAGAGTGCAGCAGAAGGGATATGATGGATAAATTAGGGGGCATGAACAAGTCACACATAACCAACATCATACAATATAGAAGTGGACAAATCACAATAAGGCCAGGGCATTGGAGGTGGCAGTGTCATGATGTGTATGTTCAGCACTCCATCCACTGTCCCTCTTGCTTCTCCTGCTCCACCTCCTCTGGCTGCTCCTGTCATGCCTCCCTCTGCTCCTGCTCTGCTGGTTGTTGTCTTTCTTATCTGATCTCTTATCTGATCTGATCACTCTTCTCTCCTTCCTGACCCATGGCCCATACTATATTAGTAAGCATGGTCTGTGCATGTCTGCTGTTTGTATATTAGTAGTCTAGTAGCATCTTAGAAATTTAAGTGGACATCTTCTCTCCTTTATCTTCAGTGTGCTGTCTGCACCTGTCTTTACCCTCTTCCTTTTCTCAACCCTCTCTTGTGCTCCTACAATGGAGTTTGCTCCTTTGCTCTTTGTTGTCCTGTTCTCAGCCTTCATCATAGGCTGGGTCCTCATCCTCAATGTCTACCATCACCTTCTGCCATGTGTCCAGTCCCTCCTCCCTCCCTAGTCACACCTTCACTGCCACACCTCATTTCCTGTGCCAACACTGGTCACTTGCCACATGTGCTGCACCCACCATGCCCCACCCATGGCTCCCATTGAGCCACTGCACTGGTTTTGCTAAGAGCAGCATATTGAATGGTCTTAGGGATTCAGAGATTGTATACTCCTGGTAATGTGATAGTTGATATAGACATTCCTGATGATGACAAGGAGAGGGATTGATGAGATAGTGATGAGGATGATAACTCTGATGACTATATGAGGATCCAGAGTGACAAGTGTAGGATGTTACGAGGCACTTGCTTTGGCACCTCGTAACGCGTTTTCGTTTTCTTTTTCTTTTTCTTTTATCTTACTTACTATAGTAAAGTGTAGTATTATTACTACAAGTGTGAGCTTAGCTCCACTTTACTTAGTAAGGAATTCTTTTCTTTTCTCTTTTTATAGTACTTAAGTATTTACATACTTAAGTGTGAGCATAGCTCCAAGTACTATATTAAGACTTATCCTTTTTCTTTTATCTTTATTTATTTATTATAACATTTACT
>QLPN01021597.1:98109-127869 GCA_003314395.1 Albatrellus ellisii
AATACTGTGCAACTTTACTATAGTTAGATCTCCAGTTTTGTATAAATAGTTGACAGACTGGCGGTCTTAAACCCCAGTCTTGTCAACTTCGCAATCTAGGGATTTTCCTACACTGCGCTTGATCAAAGCTAGCTATCATCTCGCTTCGCTCTCTAAGAACTAAAGTCTAAGAACTCTAAAAAGTCACTAAACGTCGCTAAGACTTCTTACACTCATCACTCTGGATCCTTGTATTGTTATTGGTAAAATTATCCTCATAACGATATCGTTAATCCCACTCTTCATCGCCATCAGGAATCTCTATTACATTCATCAAGCTCAAATCCAAACCCTGGTTACCAGGAGTAATCTTATAGACCTTCCCTAAGACCATCCAATAGGCCACTCTTAGCATAGGATGTCTTTAGTGACACTTAGTGACTTAGAGATCTTAGACTTAGTTCCATATGGTTTATGAGCTGAAGGCAAGCTTAGATCAAGCACAGTATAGGAGAACCCCTAGATTGCAAAGTTGACAAGACTGGGGTTTAAGACCACCAGGCTTGCCACTACTTATACCAAGGAGACATCCTAAGTGTCAAAATGCATGTATGTCTACTTTTGTTCAGCTTTCCCCCTCCAACACATGTACTATATGTTGAAATGCACAATGATCAGCACAGCAGTCCTTAAGCCCAGGACACTCCACTCAAGGAGGTCTAAGAGGTGACAGTAGATAGAGCATGGGCAACAGCCCTAGATGAAGAATAATATAACACTAGCATTACTGAAGTAGAGTAAGAGAGTGCAGTGGCTAGCTAGTGAGGGAGAAGGGTAGAAAATTGACTGTAGAACAATGTCCCAGACCCATACTCTAAATACCTAAGTACACTGTGCACAGACCAGGAGAGATAAGCCCTAAGGTGTGTGCCATAAAAGAGCACACAGTAGATAACCAAAAGGGGAAAATCAACACTCTATACATACATTGCATGTACACTTTACATCACAACATACTCTTACTTACACAATGGGCTATTACACCTTCTCACACAGGCCCCACTTACTGCATCCATATGATGTGTGCCCCTCACCTACATTTGGTAGCCCTTGTTCTTCACTTCTTCATTCTCCACTCTAACCTTACATGTGGACTCTACATAAGATGACTACTATATGCTACATTGCCTCAGATGTCTTTTACATCCATCTGACTTACATCATTATGTTGTGGTATCTGCTTCTGTCCACACAACTATACTCTCCACAGCTATGACTGCCTTATCTATCTTCCTGGGGACAATATACACCACTGTTCTTGCTTACCTCATCCTGAGGTTTACCTGTCAGCTGCTGCATGTACACCAAGTATAGTACAAGTAAACAAGGTTTGAGGATCAACAATGATTGCACAACAATCAATGTGATTGTGTGACTAAGGACATGTCCATAGTAAACTAAGTAACTTAGCCACAAGTGTGAAATGAATGAGAGATAAACAAAGGTAAATAAATATTGATAAGCACAGGCCATGTGCATGAGAGGAACTGAAAATAGTTCTTATCTATTATGGACATGCTACTGTCTACTTATAGTATCTGTATACATGCATGGACCAGTATCTAGTAAGTAGCAGTATGTGTGTACAACTATGTGCTTGTGTATGAGTGTGTTTACAGTAATAGGACAAAAGAGGAAGGAGGTGATTACTCAGATACACATCAAGATGTCAACAGCCCCCCTTGCTGGAGACACACTCTACCAGGCCAAGACCAGAGCAATGGGTGATGAACAAAGGGGAAGAAAGTGGCTTGGTCAGGACATCCACAGTGATGAGGGAAGAGGGGAGGTGATGTACAGATGTTGAGTCAGAAGAAAGGCACTCATGGATATAGTGATGTTGTATATCTATATGTTTGGTACCATGAGTGATGACAGGGTTAGTTGCAATGTTGATAGAGCCTTTGTTATCACCATAAAGTAAAAGGGGAAGAGAAACCAAAACCTATCCCAGTGAGCAACAACCACAACCACATCCCCTGTGCTGCTGCTTGGGAGAGTGACATAGACTCCACTTCAGTTGATGAGAGGGAGACAGTGTGTTGTTTGTGGGACAACCAGGCAATTGCACCACCTGCTAATAGAAATGCATATGTGCCAATGGACTTCCTATTGTCATGATATGCCACCCAGTCTGAGTCTGACTAACCAACCATCCCTGCCTTCTGACCACCATCATAGCATATATGATAGTGCAGGGTACCTTTGAGGTAATGGAGGATGTGGTGAGTGAGAGTCAGGTGTTCAGGCAGAGGGTTGGAAAGAAACTGGGATAGTTTCATGACAGTGAAGGAGATATCAGGTCACAATACAATCATGGCATATAGCAGTGACCCAATAAGTTGCAATGCAAAGGGAGGAAGAGGCAGTATAGTCAGGACTAGCTTTTACTGGCACAGAGCCAGGAGGAAGGGGAGTGGAGACAGGGTTGCAGTCTTTGAGCTGAAAATGATCTAGAATGTCAATGAGGTAGGGTTCTTGATCAATTTCCAGGATATGAGAGGCTCTGTCCCTTGTGACATGAAGGCCAAGGTATGACTTGATTTCACTGAGGTCAGTCATTTGGAAAAGGGATTTGAGCAACACCTTGCATTCTTCCACTTCTTCCAGTGATCCTCCCAGGATGGTGATGTTGTCAACATATAAGATGATGATGAGCAGTTTGGAGGAGGAGGTGGAGACATAGATGCCTGAGTCAGAGAAGGTGCAGGTGAATGACATGTCAAGAAGAGAGCCATGCATTTTGTGATGCCAGTGGTGAGATGCTTGCTTCAAGCCATAGATGGCTTTGGAGAGTCGACAAACCTTCCCTTCTGTTCCAGGGACTACAAAGCCATAGGGTTGGTCCATATAAATCTCCTCATCAAGGTCACCATTGAGAAATGCAGACTTGACATCCATAGAGTGAACTTCCCAGTCTTCAAGTGCAGCAATGGTGAGGAGAGTCCACAGCGATTCAAAATGTGTGACTGGTGAAAATGTCTCTGTATAGTCAACACCATGCACCTGTGTGTATCCCTTAGCAACAAGGCATGCTTTGTATCCCCATCTGCTTTTTGTTTGAAGACCCACTTGTTTCCCACCAAGTTGTGCCCTGGAGGGAGATTGACTAGCTCCCAGGTGTGCAGTTTGAGGAGAGAGGAGAGCTCTTCTTCACAAGCCAGACACCAGGAGTCTGAGTCAGGGCTATTCAGCACCTGCTTGAGAGTGAGCAGGTCATGGGAGATGGCATCAGAAAGCATGGAGGAGACTGAGGGAGTGCCATGCAGCATGGCAAAAATGTCATCATCTGAGAGCCCCCCCTCACTGAGGATGTCCACAAACTCATGTGGGCCATAAGCACTGTTGCTGAAACATGCAGGGTGCCATGTAACATGTTGGGATCTGCAAACCACAGGGTGGTCATCAGCAACTAGTAGGGACCAGGCTTGCTGATGACCCAGAGAAGACTGTGACACCCCATGGCAATCCAGAGAGGGAGGAGCCCCAGCATGCTCATGGCATGCAGTGTGGTGCATGCACATGCGCAGTGGAGGAGTGATCAGTGGGGGAGCAGCAGGTGGGATGGCAAACAGCTGCACAGGTGCACCAAGAGGCCCAACACCCCCTTCATCATCATTGTCAGTGGAGCTGCCATCACTGTCAGCATCCCACTCATCATCTGAGTTGTCTGAAGGTGGAGCCAGAGGGGTCAGAGGAAAGACATCAAGTATGGTGGGGGCAGAGGCCAATTCCAGCACTGGGAAAATGTCTTCCTCAAAGATGGCATCACAGCTGATGATGCAGCAATTGGTAGATTTGTTGTTATTAAATGTTCTTCACCAACTCTCTTCCTATTTTCTTATCTCGAGATTTCCAGACTTTGTGCTACACTTGCTTATATCTTTCTTTGTCCTGATCCATTTAAGTTCTAACTCCACACATACATAGTACACACAGTTATGGTTCAGTCTCTGCTTCTATCAGTACTATAAAAGAGTTCCAGGTGGCACAGCTTCTTTCTTTAGTTGCTCATCTCGGACTCTAGGTACTGTAACTTCACTCTTACTTTAATTACTTTAGTTGCTTATCTTGGACTCTAGTCCCCCACTTAGTGTGGTGTTTGTAGTGCTCACTGGTTTAATCACAAGTCACTCTATCTCAAAGTTTAACAAGATTTGTCTCAGAAAAGCCACCCCTTGGTCCCAGACTTGTACCCAACAAAGGTGAGTGGCCTAGACTTGGGGTCAAGCTTGCAATGCTGATGTTCTGGTACCTTGACCCAGGCATGGCAACCAAAGATGCACAGGTGCATGATGTCCAGGACACCTTCAGCTGGAAGCCAGACTGACCATGGTGTACACCAGTGAAGGTGACAGACAGGCAAAACATTGTATATGTGGACCATGACACAAACTGTGTATCCCCAGAACCCAGACAAGAGGCCAGCACAATGGAGGAGGCTGAGTGCATGATCAAGAATGGACTGGTTCCATCTCTTGGCATGACCATTCTGTTGAGGGCTGTACAGTACAGTAAGTTGGTGAGCAATGCCTTTCTCTTGCAGAGTCTGAGTGATGGATGCAGCAAGGTATTCCCCCCCTCAATCCATGTGCAACTCCAGGGGCCAGCAGCCAAAAAGGGCATGGATGTGTGAGAGGTAGCTGTCCAGTGCACCAGACAACTGGTCCTTCTGCCACAATGGGCCTGAGAAATCATCCAAGAAAGTGGTGAGATTGAGGTTATGTGATACAAGTGATGCAGTGCCAACAGGCCTGACCAGGTCTGAATGGACAAAGCCAAGCACTTCAGTGGAATGCATGCAGGAGAGGTAGAATGGCATGCAGGGGAATTTCCCCAGCAGGCATCTGGGGCAGGGAGCAGAGGGAGAGGTGGAAGAGGGAGGTGACAAGCCAGACAGTTGGGACAGTTGTATGCAGCTGACAACCACTTCAGAGAGATGCCCAAGGCACTCATGCCAGAGGTGAAGCCATGGGGAAGCCATGGTGTGCAAGGAAGGGGCAGCATGGAGCAACAGCCAGTACATGCCATCTTGAAGATGACCAATGCTGAAGATATGGCCATTGTGGGAGATGGTGCAGGTGCTGCCTTGGTACATGATGCAGAAACCAAGGGAGTCAAGCTTGCTGATGGAGAGGAAGTGACTGCTGGCAGAGGGGACATGCAACACATTTGACAGAGATAGTGTGATGCTATCACCACCCAGGAGGATGTGTTCCTTGGCACAGGATCCCTTTCCAAGGTAAGTGATGGTGGACCCATCTCCAACAGTGATCTGTTGTAGCAACATGTTGGTGTACGATGCAAAGTTATCATGATGGGGTGAAATGTGGTCCATACACCCCAAGTCCAGCATCCAACAGCTTCTGCCAGTGTAGTAGCAAGCATCAAATTGGGAAACAGCAGGAGAAGAGGAAGACAAGTGGTTGATGGAACTAGTAGGTATGCTATCCCCAGAGCCTTTGTCCTTTCTCATCTTATCTAACCATGCTTTGATGTCATCAGGCATACCATGCAACATCCAGCAATTGTCCACCATATGGTTCTTCTGCTTGCACTGCAAGCAGAAGACAGTGTTGTGGTCCAGAAGTCCAGAGGATGCTTGTGTGAATGCAGTGAGTGCAGAGTGAGGCTTCATGTGAGCTTCTTTGTCAAGGATGTGTCCACAAATGTTGCTGATGGTGAGATGTGAGAGGTTGGAGGAAGCAAGGAGTGCAGAAGAAAATGAGCTCCAGGAGGGAGGTAAAGCATGGAGTAGCAGGAAGCACATATTCTGCTCACTGACTTCAACACCTGAGGCTATAAGTCTATCTTGCACAATTATGAGAGCATCAATCTGAGCTGTAAGAGGCATGTTGAGATCAAACTTGCTAGTGAAGAGAGCTTGGAAGTCAATGAAAGCTGCAATGACAGTTTGTTTGCTGTAGACCTGTCCCATGCATGTTGCATGGTCATGGTGTCACTAGCAACCATAGCAGTGGGTTGCATGTTACAATAAATAGAGATGATGGCTTTGGCAATGTCATTGTCATGTTCCCATGCAGAGACCTCATCTTCATTGACAGTGTATGTTGTGGGGAGTCCTCCTTCCACATCTCTAGTAGCTGTGATAGCAGTAATGCATGCCTTTGAAATAGTGTGCCATATCCCCATGATGATGAGTGTGGACTTAACAATGTTAGCCCATTGTTTGTAGTTCTCCATTCCTTCAAGAATGATGTTGATCTTAGGGATGGTGTGAGGCTGGTGTTTGCCAGCAAGGTCACACAATGTAAAAGAAGGAGGAAAAGGCTAACAAGAGGGATGAGATCACACTTAAGCAAACAGATATCCCAGATGTATTCAGCTGAAGAGAAAGTACAATACAAGTACTATATATATACTAAAGGAGACCTGTGCATGGACCATGTATGTACTGTAGGGCAGGTATATCATAAAGGAATGCACAGCATTCCTGTGAACGATCAATAAGCAACTTGCACAGCATCTGTGAGAAGCTTTGTAAGTGACTGTGAGAATATATGTCATAAGTGTACAGTAATTGGCCCAATGATGAATGAAGAATGAGTCATAGATGATAAGATCTACTATTTGATTTGATATGGACGAGATGAGGTATCTCTAGTAGATCTTATCTGATAATAGTAAAGAGATTGTAAAATTAAAATTAAAATAATGCATCCTGACAGATGGAAGCTGAGTGTGAGGGAGTTACAAAGTGTGCAAGGAGGAGAGATAAGACAATATATGAGTGGGAGTGGAGTATGGAGAAGATAAGCATGAGAGTGAGTAGAAGAGAGATGCAGACAGCCCAGGCAGGGCCCATAACCTGATAAGCACAGGCCATGTGTGTGAGAGGAACTGAAAATAGTTCTTATCTATTATGGACATGCTACTGTCTACTTATAGTATCTGTGTACATGCACAGACCAGTATCTATATTATTAGGGGAGCTCAGTTTGTAAGCAGTCCCATAATAGGGAAAAACCAAGTGTAATGAGGCTGACATGTGGTTTTTTTGAGTTTGAAGCACCACTGCTAAGACTGTCCTCCCCTGGTGTGGCATGGCACATGTGCAGCAATGCAGCATGTGCACAGCAGTTGTGCCAGTGCACACACCCTGGCTTTTTTTACAACCACTCACACTGCTTCTCACTGCCCCCATGCTGCATGTACTGGCTGCCCACCACTGCCATTTACTGCATGCATCTATGGGCTGCTCATCACACCTGAGCTTCTATTCCACACTGCATGCACTTGGCTGCTCACTACTGCCATGTGTTGTATGTGCTGGCTGCTCATCATACCTGACTATGCTGCATGTGCTGGCTACTCACCACCACCAGGTGCTGCATAGCCTGGCTGCTTATTATATGAAAAAACAGATTGCATGCAAGAGCTGACTTATGTGCTATCCCACAGAATATGACACCCTCCCTCTGATGCTGCCACTATACCAGCACAGTGCAGCAACTTGCTGGCTCACCACCTGCATCCACTGAAGAGGATGTGAGGCCATTGGTATGTCCATCCTCCTGTGCCCCCTGCATGCCTGTGTTGCTACTGTGTCAACAGTGTGTGGCCATGTTGCCATTCTGTCAATAGTGTGTGGCTCTCTGTGAGGTTGAGCAGCTGTGTGTGGTCTCCTACCTACCACGTGTGCACACAGTGTCCTACCACCTGTGCACAGTCCCATGTGTGTGGTGTCCTACCCCACCCATGCATGGTCTCCTACCACCCACATGCACAGTGTCCTACCCTGTGCATGGTCCCTACCACCCACATGTGCAGTGTCCTACCCTGTGCATGGTCCCTACCACCTGTGCATGGCCTCCTACCCCACCTGTGTGGTGTCCTACCACCCACCCACATGGTCCCCTACCACCCATGCACAGTGTCTTACCACCTGCATGTGTGGTCTCCTATCCCACCCATGTGAGGCCAATGCTATGTTGAAGCCAAACAACTGAGGAAAGAGCTAAAACAATAAAAAGGACAATCACACTTTGACTAGTGGATATCCCAGATATATTAGTATATAGTAGAAGAGAGAAGAGAACTGGTACTGTACCTAGTGGATATCCCAGATGATCAGAACTGGGGAATCAACCGCTAGGAGTCTATGTATATATAGTACTTCAGAACATGCACAGACCATGCAGTACAGTATAGGGCAGGAGAATGAGAAAGTAAAGCTATGACATCATATCTAATAATAGAGGGGATGCATAAGTGCCGACTGAAGCTCCACAGTAACTGTGAGAGTGATTGGTGATACTCTGCAGCAGGTGTGAGAAGGATTGGTGAGCATGTGCAGTAAGGGTGAGAAAAGGAAGTATAACTAAAGATAGAACAGGCCGATTGGAGATTGGACAACATACGCATCATTGGCTGATAAAGACAAATGAAAGGAATGCATGACCATGGGAATCGCTTTGATAGATCAGGAGCAATTGTAAGATCTATGATGATAGAGTTGTAAGAAAATAGAGAAAAATGAAGAGAAAAATAGGGAAAATAATAGTGGCCTGACAACCCACACACAGTGTCTTACCACCTGCACATGTGGTCTCCTACCCCATGTGCAGTCTCCTACCACCCACACATGGTCCCTTACTGACTGTGCATGCAGTCCCATGCAACCCATGCAGTCTCCTACCACCCACATGCATGGGGTCTCCAACCCCACCTGCATGCAGTCCCTACCACATGTGTGCAGTGTCCTACCCCACCCATGCACACAATCCCCTACCACCTGTGTGCAGTCCCATACCACCCATGTGAGGTGCTGCCCCACCCACATCCAGGGTCTCCACCTGTGCATGGCCCTTTGCTGCCCATGCCACCACAGTATGAACAGCACCACCACCACTGCACCACATCCTACATTTTTCCTTTCTTTATCCTCAACTCATATAGAAACCCTCAACTTCCCTACAACATCACAGGTATGTCTTCTGTCAACAGAACTATCAACTTTCTGTCTATTGTTCATCTACTTCTGCTTATCTATCATTGTTTGCTTTTATTCTCTGTTGCAATCCAACAACTATTTATTCTATTTTGACATTTACCAAACATCTTGGTGGCTTCTGTTCATACCATCTTTTTAAACAATAACATGTTGGGTGCAATGTTCAGGCTATGTTTTTCTGTATTTAATTATGCTGTTGCATCCCTGACTATTGTTGTGCCTCCAAGTAGGCTGGGTATTTTAGCTGTACAATCATGTTGGTCTTTATTCTATTTTATGCATCCACACTTAAATGCTTTGGCAGTGCTGATTACCATATTTTTGATTTTACTTTCCTTTCACACAGGTCCAGTTGATGGACAGGGACATATGTGAGTAGTCATCATTATCAATACAATACACCTGCACAGGCTTTGCCAATGGGTATGCCTGGGTATGGGTATTGGTATGGGTATGGGTATGAGTCTATTAGTTTTCCAGTCTACAACAGTAACCACACAGTTGATCTTTCTGTTTTGCTTTGTACTTTCACAGTTTAAGAGGTGTTTTTTTCTGCCCTTCTATCTATTTGTAATCTACAATACTACTTCATACCATCATTGCTATATGTATGTGTTTTCATGGGTGATAGCCACTGAAGATCAATAGGGATAGGGACAGGACAGAGACACTGTTGAGGAATGTTGCAACTTATTTAACTATGTCTGATTCAATTAATGTTGCAATGGATTAGGTCTGTACTCTATAGCTGGAGAGGCAATTGTAATTGGTCTGTAGATAGATAAGGTAATGTGTCAGCTGGAGACATAATTGGAAATGGTCTGTAAATTGGACTTGGTCTGTAGATAGATAGAGTACTATTTCCTCTTATTTTCTGTTGCAACAACTTATGTATACTTTCACAGATGATGTCTTATGATTTGATGTTGCAATGCAACAGGTTTTTACACTATGGATGGGGATAGGGACAGGGTATGGACAGGGATAGGACAGGGATATTGGTGAGGAATGTTGCAATGCAATAGGATAGATCTCTACTGCATAGCTGGAGAGGCAATTGAAATTAGTCTATTGGTCTGTAAATTGGACTTGATCTGTGGATAGATAGAGTACTATTTCATTTTATTTTCTGTTGCAATGAGCTGTGCATACTTTCACAGATGATGTCATATGATTTGATGTTGCAATGCAACAGGTTTTTACACTAGTCTAGTAAGTAGTAGTACATGTGTACAACTATGTGCTTGTGTATGAGTGTGTTTACAGTAATAGGACAAAAGAGGAAGGAGGTGATTACTCAGATACATGTCAAGATGTCAACAAATATGAAATAAAATCAGTCCTTGCTAATTGTATAGTGATAGTCCTTAGCAAGTAAATGTTATAATAAATAAAAGAAGAAGAAAAAGATAGAGACACTTTACAGTACTTGGAGCTAAGCTCACAACTAAGTATGTGAATACTATAGTACTGTAAAGGTAAATGGAATAGAGTCCTTACTATGTAGAGCTGGAGCTAAGCTCACAGCTGTTGTAAATACTATGGTCTAATAGTAAGTAAAAGAAAAAGGAAAAATAAGTCCATTACAAGGTGCCAAAGCAAGTGCCTCATAACATTACCCCCATCAATTAAATGAAGGGTGTCCCAAGCTGGGGTGAAGCTGTTGGGCATTCTCCCATTGAAGAACCAGGGGTGTTCAGGGGCAGTGACTAGGTGCACTTCAAAATGCTGGGCCCAGTAGTAGGCCTCTTTATGGGCCACTGTGAGCATGTGCTGGGATGCATTGTACCTCTGTTGGAGGTATTGGTGCTCATGTTCCCAGGCCAGCTGGGTGGGATTGAGGTGGGGTCAGGTGTAGGGGGTGTGGCAGTGGTGGGTGTTGGGGTTGGGGCATTGGGCCTGGGGGTGGCCCTGCTCACCACAGCAGAAGCAAACCCCTCTGGTTGGGGCTGGGGATGGTGAGGGGGAGGGGGAGACAAAAGCCTCAGTGGTGCAGTTGGGGGTGGGCCACCAGCCTACAGAGGGATTCCCCAGGAGGCCACTGGGGAGGCAAGGGTACTCTCCAGGCCAGGGAGTGAGGTGGGGGCACTGGTGATGTGGTCTGTGTGAGGGGGTGGATGGCATGCTGGGCTGTCCTGGAACCAGCCAGGGAGGGTGGGCAAAACTGGAGATGGGTCTGGCTTGTAGGGCAAGGAGGGCAGCAAGCCTTCTGGGTATGGGGTGGGGGGGCACAGCCAGGGGGTGATGCCTCATGTGGCAGGCCAGTGGAGTCCCATGGGAAGGGGCTGGGGAGATGGTGGTGGGGTGGGGGGGTTGGTGGCATGAGGTGGGGAGAGCCAGAGCTCATTGAGAGTGGCAGTGTTATGAGGCACTTGCTTAGGCACCTTGTAACAGTTATCTTTTCTTTTCTTTTCTTCTTTTTATCTTACTTACTTACTTACTATTAGAGCATAGTATTAACTACAGCTGTGAGCTTAGCTCCAGGTACTGTAAAGTGTCTCTATCTTTTTCTTCTTCTTTTATTTATTATAACATTTACTTGCTAAGGACTACCACTATACAATTAGTAAGGACTCATCCCATTTCATCTTTTGATTATCTTTGATTATCTCTTGTTTCACTCACACTTGTGGCTACTTACTTGTATTTTACCATGGACATGACTTGCTAAGAGTGGCCTATTGGATGGTCTTAGGGAAGGTTTGTGATAGTTATACCCCTGGTAACAAGGTAGTTGTTATGCACTTGATATGCTGTGTAAACATTCCTGATGATGATGAAGAGTGGGCTCAATGAAATAGTGATGAGGATGATACCACCAATGACTAAACAAGGATCCAGGATGATGAGTTTAGGATGTCTTAGTGACTTAGAGATCTTAGAGTTTGGGAAGTGAGAGGAAGGTGAGCTTAGATCAAGCACAGTATAGGAGAACCCCTGGATTGCAAAGTTGACAAGACTGGGGTACAAGACCACCAGGCTTTCAACTACTTATACAAAACTGGGTGTTCTAAGAATAGTACAAGTAGTTAAAGTTCACTGACCAATGATGATTGCACAGCAATCAACAAGATCATGTGACTTAAGCTTAAGACACATCCAAAATGTAAGCTAAGTAAAGTAGCCACAAGCACAAAGTGAACAAGAGATAAACAGAGATTAACAAAGATGAGGTAAGATGAGTCCTTGCTAATTGTATAGTAATAGTCCTTAGCAAGTAAATATTATAATAAATAAAATAAAAGATAAAGATGCTTTATAGTACTTGGAGTAAAACTCACAGCACAGTATGTAAATACTGTAGTACTATAAAGAGATAGAGTCCTTACTATAAGTTGGAGCTATGCTCACAGCTGTAGTTAGTACTACACTTATAGTAAGTAAGATAAAAAGAAAAAGAAAAAAGAAAAGAAAACCCATTACAAGGTGCCTAAGCAAGTGCCTTGTAACACAACTTGGTCATGTGGTCTTGTTGATTGCTGCACAATCATTGTTGATCAGTGGATCTTAAACTACTTTAGGACATCTAGTCTTGTATAAATAGTTGAAAGCTTGGTGGTCTTAAACCCCAGTCTTGTCAACTTTGCAATCTAGGGATTCTCCTACACTGCACTTGATCTAAGCTTGTCTTTATCTTGCTTCCTAAACCCTAAGAACTAAGTCTAAGATCTCTAAGTCACTAAGTGTCACTAAGACATCCTACACTTGTCACTCTGGATCCTTGTATAGTCATTGGAGCTATCATTCTTATCACCATCTCATTGATCCCAATCTTCATTGTCACCAGGAACATTTATGTTGCTTATTACAACTATCTCATTACCAGGAGTACCTCATTAATAAATCCCTAAGACCATCCAATAGGCCACTCTTAGCAGGTATCCCTTCCATTTGATATGATAATACAGTCATCCATTGTTCTGCACTTTCAATCCAATAATAATTTGCACTTCAAACTCTGTTTTACCTTTGACTATTTCCAGTGGTGGTTTCATATAATTGTTAAACTTCGATAGAAGGTGACTTGTGATTTGATAGAGGAGCACTACAAACACCACACTAAGTGGGGGACTAGAGTCCAAGATGAGCAACTAAGTAAATAAAGTATAAGTGATGTTACAGTACCTAGAGTCCGAGATGAGCAACTGAAGAAAGCAGTTGCGCCACCTGGGAACTCTTTTATAGTACACATAAATGCGGAGTCTGAACCATAAGAGTGTGTACAGTATATGTGCGGAGTTAGAACCTAAACACATCAGGACAAAGAAAGATATGATAAGATGTAACACAAAGTCTGGAAATCTTGAGATAAGAAAATAAGATGAGAGTTGGTGAAGAACCTTGAATAACAACAATAATTTGGGCCATGTTCAGGTGTTTCTTTGAATGGTGTGAGAAGAGTTACATGAAACATGGGGTGAATCTTCCATGTTGGTGGTAGTTTGAGCTGATAGGTGACAGGTCCAAGGACTTTGCTGATAGGGAAGGGCCCAAACCATTTTGGGGCTAGTTTCATTTTTGGGTATCAGAGTTTAAGTTTTTTTCCATCTAGCCATACTTGATCACCTTTTTTATACATGATAATTGTGGATCCATGTTTATCATGTGAATCTTTGATTATGTGATCAGTAGGCTCCTGACTTGCTGTTACTTCTTCTCATATCCTTATAATGTGTTTGAGTCAGTTTTCAGCTTCTGGTGTGTGTGTGGTAATGGGTTTAACCATGAATCAGGGTTTGTATCCCATGAGGACTTCAAAGGGGTGTTTCCTGGTGGTAGAGTGAACACAATTGTTGTGGGAGAATTCTGCAAATGGAAGTAATTCAAGCCAATTAGCTGGAGATTGATCTCTGAGGGATTGGAGATATTGTTCTATTTCTTGGTTTATGTTAGATATTCATACACTTTATTTACATTTCATTCAGCCTTCCCTCTCTCTCATTGTACACATACATATGACTACATCATGATACCTTCACTCCTCCACACCCCCATGGGTTTCTCACACCACATACACTCCAGACAATGCACATCCTCTACACTTATAGGCATCTTTGTTCTCCTGCATTGCCTCTCCACTTCAACTCTCTCTTACAATACTATATAAGATGCAGTACATACAATACAAATCCTCAGTTGTTGTCTTACACACACTGAGTGAGTTCTGTTGATTTTTCACTACCATATAACACTGAGCACACTGATACATTTTGAGTGAGCCTTACTTCTACATTATCTTATCTTATCTTATCTGATCTCATCTGATCTCATCTGATCTCATCTGATCTCATCTTCCTCATCACTGGTCACATACTGTGCTGGTATTTCACACTTTTTGGGCTCCTCTCTAATCTTATTTTGCCCTCACTATATCTACTGCATCTTTCTGTCATACCACCTCAGCACTCTAGCAGCTTGCTGAGTATCTCTTAATATTGTGTACACCTCTGATTGCATACACTGTCTCTTTCTACTCAGATGTGGTCACATGACTACATGCTCTTGCTCTTTTGGGCTTTAGCCCTAACCTTAGGAATCTTACACTCTGGGCTTATTGCCTACTCATCCCATCATGTGATCTTGTTGTTGTCTACTGCCCTTCCCAGAATTTCACAAGTTCTCCACCTCCTGCACCTTATTCTCTTACTCAACCCACAGTCCTGCAGCTCCCTCATCTACACTGTGGCAACCTACTGTTGTCCACATTACCTCTTACCACTGCAGGTTAGCTTACATTCCTCAGTTGTTGTCTTACACACACTGACTCCCTCATCAATGCTGTGGTAACCTACTGTTGTCCACATTACCTCTTACTGCTGCAGCTATGTTGTTTGCAGTCTTCCCATTTAAGGATCTTATCCATCTGTCCCTCTTACCACTGTTGATTGCCCTTGCCTGCCATAACCTGTGTGAACAGTTTACACAATCAGTTTCTCCATCTGATTGTGGGTGGACATTGCTGATGTGATTCCTAATGCTTTTCATATTTCTTGAGTGACTTTGGAAGTGAATTGGGGTCCTCTGTCAGAAATGATCTTTTCTGGAAGACTGAAACATTTCCAAGTGTGATCTAAAAATAATTGTGCAGTTTCTGAGGCAGTGATAGTTTTCTTGCATGGTGTGATAATAATAGCTTTCAATAATTTGTCAACTATGACATTGATAAAGTCATATCCAATAACTTCTGGAAGGTCTGTTATGTGAGGCCAACACTATGTTGAAGCCAAACAACTGAGGAAGAAAGCTATAACAACAAAAAGGACAATTGTGCTTAGACTAGTGGATACCCCAGATATATAATCAGCTAAGTAAGACAGAAAGGAGACTAGAAGGTACTGCACCTAGCAGATATCCCAGATGATCAGAACTGGGGATATAACACTAAGTGGACTATGCTATATATACTATCCTGAGGAGTGCACAGACCATGCTGTACAGTATAGGGCTGGAGAATAAGAAAGTACAGTAATGATGTCATACCTAATAATAGAGGGGACACGTAAGTGCTGACTGAGGCTCTGCAGTAACTGTGAGAGTGATTGGTGATACTCCACAGCAAGTGTGAGAAGGATTGGTGAGCATGCACAGTAAGGGTGAGAAAACAAAGTATAACTAAAGATAGAATGGGCCGATCGGAGATTGGACAATATATGTGTCATCAGCTGATAAAGACAAAGAGAAAGAATGCATGACTGTGGGAATTGCTTCAATAGATCAAGAGCAATTGTAAGATCTATGACAATAGAGACATAAGAAAATAGAGGAAAATGAAGAGGAAAATAGGGAAAATAATAGCAGCCTGACATGTTATGAAGTTGGTGGTAACATGTTGCCAAGGTTCATTTGATGTTTCAGTGGGTATTAATGGAGCTTTGGTAGGGTGTGTGATTTTTTTTGTTGATTGGCATGTTGCACATCCTTCTGCATATGCTTTGACAAATAGGGACATTCCTGGCCACCAATAGTCTCATTGAATGAGTTCATATGTCTTCCATCTTCCAGGGTGTCTGGCAGGTGCTGAATCATGGTGAGTATGTACTATTTCTTTTCAAAGTTGTTTGTTGTCAGGGATGTAGATTTTTCCACAGAAGAGAAACAATTCATCTTTGTAATTCCATTCTTGGATTCCTTGGGTTAATTTCTGAGGTCTGAGGTTTTTGATTTTCCAGAAAGTTTCTGGTGATAGCATGTCTATTTTGAGTTGTTTGATGATTTGTTGTCTGATTGATTTCAATCTTGTGGGTGTCAGGTGTCTTCCAGTGGCATTTATGCAAAATACTTTTGTATTTAACACTGTAATGTTGGAATTATCCAAGATTACCCCCTCCTCATGGTCTGGCCTCCTGGTCAGACAATCAGATTTATTGAGGCTACCAGGACAGTGTAAAATTTAAAAGTTAAAACAAGATAGGAAGAGGCTCCATCTGGCCTGTCATTGGTCAAGTCATTTAGCTGTAGAAAAGTATTCAAGATTCTTATGATTGGACCAGATCTCAATAGGGTGAGGACTTCCTTTGAGGTAATGATGCCAAGTCTCAAGGGCACAGATAATTGTGAGAAGTTCTTTGTCATAAATAACATACTTACATTCTGGTGGTGTCATTTGTTTTGATAAGAAGGCAACAGGGTGCCAGTGAGAATTGGATCCTTGTTGGGATAAGATGGCACCATAATTGAAGTCCAATGCATTGGTTTCAAGTTTGAATGGAGTGTCAAGGTTGGGTATTAGGAGAACCAGTGTTGTGGTAAATGCATGTTGTAGTTGTTCAAAAGCAGATTGCCATGTGTCATTTCATTCCCAAGGTTGATCTTTACATGTTAATTCCATGAAGGGTTTGGTCATTTTAGTGAAATCTTTGATGAAATGTCAATAGATGTTTCCAAAACCTAAAAATGATTGGACATCTTTAACCTTCATTGGGATGGGACAATTGGTAATTGCTGATAGTTTAGTGTTGACATTTTTCTCACACTATATATTCTCTCCCACTCATACTATACTGTGATACACTTTCAGCCACTACTTACCACATGGTCTGTGCACATGGCTCTCTAGTATAAATACTTGTTGCCTTTTGCATGATAAGAATAACACTTCCAATGTTCTTTCTCTCCCACTTGCATGTGACTCTGAGCACCAGTTTACTGGTTGTTCTGACTCTTTCCTCATTCATATTCTGTCTCCTTTCACTTGCCACCACAGTAATGAGCCCCAACTTCATGGGAGCTCATCAAGTGAGATCCTTGTGGACTTGATCATGTGAGATGATCATCCCTAGGTATTCAATGGATTCTTTCTCAAAGAAACATTTTCCCAGTTTAAGGAAGAGATCCTCATCAATAAGGTGTTTCAATACTTGGCAAACTAATTGTCAATGTTCTGTGAGATTATTTGAGAAGATGAGGATATTGTCTACATAGATGACTATATGTCCTGTGGTGATAAGGTCATCAAATGTTGAATATAAGTATGCATATCACTTATTTTCATTTGGCTTTCCCTATTCCACCCACATACATACTCCTTACATACACAGTACATACACACTTATGACATCTCAAACCACCTACTTCTCAGCAGACTGTCCACATACAATCTCACCAGACTCATCACTCTGGACAACACACATCCCCCACATATGGCAGTCCTTGTATTTACTCATATATTCTCCACCCTAACTCTACATATGAACACTACATAAGATGGGCTCACTCTATACATCTCCTCAGACATCTTTCTATCCATCTGAGTGAGTACCATACTCTTTCCCCATCTTCTCTGTCTCAAGTATAACCCTGCAGTGTACTCTCATCACATTACCCCACCCCTGTGTTGGCAACCTACTTACATCTGCTGCAGCTATGCTTACAGCATCTTCCCATTTGGGGTTCTGTTACTCAATCATATTATTTGTCCTCACTTGCCTATACCTGCACACACATCAAATAGGGCAGTCATCATGGGTTGGAATATGGCTGGCAAGCTATGGAATCCAAAGAACATTACAGTTGGTTCCCATAATTTCCTATTGGCTATGAAAGCAGCTTTGTGTTCATCTCCATCCTTGATACATACATTATTGTATCCCCATCTGAGATCAAGTTTGTTGCACCTTTGAGTTTGTCAATAAGTTCTGGGATAAGAGGTAAGGTATGTATATTTGTTGGCAATGGTTCTTTCATTTAATCTTTGATAATCCTGGCATGGACATAATTTGCTGTCCATTTTTCCAACAAAGAAGGGTGCTGCCCAAGGAGTGTTTGATGGTTGAATGTATCCTTGTTTGCTATTTCCAGATATGAATGTGTGAAGTGCTTGTTGTCAATGGGATATGCTTTCCCAGATTATGGTAATGTATTAGGACCAGGTCCATCCCTCTTCCATCACATTGATTGTTCATGGTGATTTGTGTGGATAGGGTAGTATGGAATAGGTTTAATTCATCTATTGTCCATTGATCTTCTACTTGGAATGGGTTGTCATCTTCTTTGGTGAATGGGGTTGAGGTGGTTGTCACAGAGTTTGTACATTCCAATGGACATCATGAAAATGAGATGGTGTCATTGGTCCAATTGATATTTGGGTTATATTGTCATAACCAATCAGTTCCTAGGATAATGTCTTCTTTTCCTAAATCCATGATATATAATTTGTTTGTTTCTATGTGCAGTTCCAGGGGTATTTGTAGGGTGATATGGCATGTATGTGTGATATCTCCACCAATGTTCTTTGTTCCATCAATGTTTTTTACAAGTATTTGTTGCTTGAGTTTCTGGGTGGGTAATCAATGTAGTTGTATGAAGTCTTGATGAATTAGGATTCTGGTTGCTCCACTATCAATTGGGGCTTGTGTGGTAACTTTCTGATTCCTTACAGAGATCTCAACAGGAATTCAAATGGATGGTGAACCATTATATCTTGAAAAAGACATATACAATTCTTTGTCCATGTTTGAGTTCCTGCTTGAAATGTCCTTTATTGAATCAGTTACCCCTTTGTCTGTTGCTGACTTTGGAGATGTAAAAGATTCTCAGTTATCTTGAATAGGTCCTGCATTTCCACTTTGTCTTCATTGTTACATTCTTGAGTTCCCCTTATAGCATAAGCAGGTTTGGTTGTTCTGTAAGGTTGGTCACATTTAGCCTTACATTCTCTGCTGAGATGTCCTTTGATACCACATCAGAAACAAGCTCCTTCTCATTTTCTCTTCTTGTGTTCTTCATCTGATATCCTTCCATTTCCAGTAGACCCTGCACATGTGAATACTTCTTTCTGGAATGTTTCCATGGGATAGAGGTCTTCAGCTGTGTGGACATTGCATGGGTTTATTTTCTGAAGTGAGATTCAGTATCTCCCTTGAGTGAATCATCTGCCTTGTCCAGATTTGAGGCTGTTCTGGAAGTTGTTAGATTGGTTCTGGTCTAACCTGATGGTGATGTCTTGCCAGCCCTTTAAGGTTTCTGTAATTTGTCCCTGGTTGTTATGATGGTATCTTTGATGTCTTCTCTAAGACCATTCATGAATTCCTTGATGTTGGTTATTTCATTATAACGAATGGTGTCAGCAATTGAATTAAATACAGTGACATATTCTGAAGCAGTACCTCTTCCTTGGACTAACTGTTATGAGGCACTTGCCTAGGCACCTTGTAACAGTTTTCTCTTTTCTTTTCCTCTTATCTTACTTACCATAAGTGTAGTATTAACTACAGCTGTGAGCTTAGCTCCACCTTATAGTAAGGACTCTATTTGTTCACTTTACAGTACTCAGTATTCACATACTTAGCTGTGAGCTTAGCTCCAAGTACTGTAAAGTGTCTCTATCCTTTCTTTGTTCTTTATTTATTATAACATTTACTTGCTAAGGACTATTACTATACAATTAGCAAGGACTCTCTTGTCTTGTTCTTATTTACCCTTGTTTACACCTTGTTCATTTCGTGCTTGTAGCTGAGCCACTTATATCACATGGATGCATACTTACTGCACATTACTGCACAACTTTACTATAGCTATAGTTAGATCTCCAGTTTTGTATAAATAGTTGACAAACTGGCAGTCTTGAAACCCCAGTCTTGTCAACTTCACAATCTAGGGATTCTCCTACACTGCGCTTGACCTAAGCTTGCTACAAACTCACTTCACTCTCTAAGAACTAAGTCTAAGATCTCTAAGTCACTATAAGCATTGCTAAAGACATCCTATACTTGTCACTCTGGATCCTCATCTAGTCATCGGTGGAATTATCCTCATCACTATCTAGTTGATCCCAATCTTCATCATCATTAGGAATATCTATTACGCATATCAAGCATGTATTCACTCCCTCGTTACCAGGAGTACCAATACAGATTTTCCCTAAGACCATCCAATAGGCCACTCTTAGCAAGCTCTGCTTGTCTGAGGAATCCCAGCAAACAATAACTTTGGTGTTATTATCATGTTCTTCATATATCCACTTGTTGTATTGGTCATAGACCATATACTTGTCTTCTTCACCAGTGTATTCTTTGAGCAAGATGGGGACGTAGTTTTTGATCTGTCATCTATGTTGATGATAAACTTCAAGATCTAGATTGATCTCCTGATGAATATTTGCTGATAGAAGCTGTTTATAATTGATGACCAATTGTCCATTAAAAAAATGGTTTGGGGTTCTGGGTTTGTTCAGGTAAAATAGATGAGGTTTTTGTGAATGTAAAAGAATTTATTGGTGCTGTCAAATTGAAGGTAGTTGGGCCACCAGTGATTGGTTACTTCTAATTGGAGAGCATTTGCTGGAAGAAGTTGGGAGTGGTAATCTCCAGTAATATTTGATGTAGAAGCCATGATGATTGGTAACACTTCCTTGAAGTGTGTTGGTCATTAGGAGGAGTCAGGAGTCTTGTCAAAGTGCTAAGAGTGGCCTATTGGACAGTCTTAGGGATTTGTGGATTCAATACTCCTAGTAATGTGATAGTTGATATAGACATTCCCAATGACAACAAGGAGAGGGATCAATGAGATAGCAATGAGGATGATAACTCTGATGACTATATGAGGATCCAGAGTGATGAGTGTAGGATGTCCTTAGCAACACTTAGTGGCTTAGAGATCTTAGACTTAGTTCCTTAGGGTTTATGAGCTGAAGGCAAGCTTAGATCAAGCACAGTATAGGAGAATCCCTAGATTGCAAAGTTGACAAGACTGGGGTTTAAGACCACCAGACTTTCAACTACTTATACAACTGAGACATCCTAAAGATAGTACAAGTGTTACGAGGCACTTGCTTTGGCACCTTGTAACGCATTTCTTTTTTCTTTTTCTTTTTTCTTTATCTTACTTATTTGTAAAGTGTAGTATTATTACTACAAGTGTGAGCTTAGCTCCACTTTACTTATAAGGACTCTCTTTTCTTTTATCTTTTATATAGTACTTAAGTATTTACATACTTAAGTGTGAGCTTAGCTCCAGGTACTATATTGAGACTTATCTTTTTCTCTTTATCTTTCTTTATTTATTATAACATTTACTTGCTAAGGACTATCACTATACAATTAGCAAGGACTCCCTTTTCTCATCTTTTATTTACCTTTGTTTACCTCTTGTTCATTTCGTGCTTGTGGCTGAGCCACTTATATCACATGGACGCATACTTACTGTGCATTACTGCACACTATCGTTTACTTACTGCACAACTGTACTATAGTTAGATTGCTAGTTTGGTATAAATAGTTGACAGACTAGTGGTCTTAAACCCCAGTCTTGTCAACTTCGCAATCTAGGGATTCTCCTTACACTGTGCTTGATCTAAGCTCGTTACAATCTCGCTTCACTCTCTAAGAACTAAGTCTAAGACCTCTAAGCCACTAGGACGTCACTTTACGACATCTTACACTCGTCACTCTGGATCCTCGTATCATTATTGGCAGAATTATCCTCATAATCATCTCGTTGATTCCATTCTTCATCGTCATCAGGAACCTCTATTACATTCACCAAACTCAGATCCAAACTTTGGTTACCAGGAGTAACATTATAGAATTTCCCTAAGACCGTCCAATAGGCCACTCTTAGCAACAAGTAACTAAGGTTCACAGATCAATGATGATTGTGCAGCAATCAACAAAATCATGTGACCAAGTCATGTCCATAGTTGTTAAACTTCGATAGAAGGTGACTTGTGATTAGAACCAATGGAAGCTACAAACACCACACTAAGTGGGGGACTAGAGTCTGAGATGAGCAACTAAGTAATTAGAGTAAGTGTGAAGTTACAGTACCTAGAGTCTGAGATGAGCAACTGAAGAAAGCAGTTGTGCCACCTGGGAACTCTTTTATAGTACACGTAAATCTGGAGTATGAACATTAACTATGTGTACAGTATATGTGCAGAGTTAGAACCTAAACACATCAGGACAAAGAAAGATATAAGTAAATGTAACACAAAGTCTGGAAATCTCATGATAAGAAAAAGATGAGAGAGTTGGTGAAGAACCTTATATAACAACAGTCCCTCTTGATGAAGCAACTCTCTAGCTTCGACACTAAGTCAATCCCATCATGCCCCACAGCCTTGCAACTTTCTGGACACAGAGAGACTTGGTTAGCAAGTTGGCAACTTGGTCTTCAGTGGGCACATAAACAGGAGTCAGTGTCCCTGCCTCAACTGCATCCCTAAGCCAAAAGTATCTCATATCCAAGTGCTTCATCCTCCCATGGTGCTCTGGATTCTTTGCCACAGAGAGAGCTGACTGGTTGTCAATAAGGAAAGTGGAAGGGCCATCAACAGGGTAGCCCAGCTCTTGTAGCAGGTTCCTCATCCAAAGCATCTCCTTGCCTGCTTCAACAGCTGCTATAAACTCTGCCTCTGTGGTCAAAAGGGCAACAAGGGATTGTAGCTTTGAAGACCAGCTAACAGCACCTGTCCCAATGCACAGGAGATAGCCTGAAGTTGACCTAGAGGTATCTGAGTCTCCACCATGGTCTGCATCTGTGTAGGTAATGAATGGCTGTCGAGATTGCAAAGGGGAGGGGGAATAAGACAGCTTCAAGTCCACTATGCCCTTCAAATACTGAAGCAAATGCTTGACTGCCTTCCAGTGCTCCATCCTGGGGTTGTTATTGAATTGACAGAGGGTGGACACAGTGTGGGAGACGTCGGGGCAAGTGGCTGTAGCAAGATAGAGTAGAGCACCAACTGCAGAAACATAAGGTATGTCCTTCATCTCCACAACTTCCTTGGGAGTCTTTGGAGACATGGCTGCTGAAAGTCGAAGTCCTGGCTGCATGGGTGTTAGCACAGGCTTGCAATTGCACATGCTGAAGCATTCGAGTATGTCTAGTATATACTGGCATTGGCAGAGCGAGATAGCACATTTTGGACGATCCTGAGTGATTTTGATACCGAGGAAAGATGTGGGTCCTAAGTCTCTAAGGTGGAAATGAGAAGACAGCTGCTTAATGATGGAGTGGATGGCTTGAGGATTCTGGTTCTTGATCTGCTAAATTCATGAATTGATTCCTCAAGTGTGATTCTGGCCCCTTGCTGTCTTCTCTGTGGTGAGGAGGGGATTGCTGTCTCCAGCTCCACAGGTCATTGCATTCTTGTGATAGTTTGTTCTATGATTTGGCACATGATTTCAATGAGAGTGCCAGTGCTTCTGTAATTGGGTGATGTCAAGTCAATGGCACACTCAGTCATACAAAAGAAGCACTATATTCTCAATAAAATGCACAGATGATAAGGGTGACAAAAAGGAACACCATGAGAACCTTGAACAATGATATGTCTATGCTAATATGTAGACACTTCTGGACCTCCTGCAATGTACATTGTGATGTGATGAGGGTTGATGTGAAAAGTGCAATCAGGATGAAGGGATAATTCAAGAAGAACAGGAGGGGGGACAAGATTGGGTTGGGCATAATACTCCACAACAAGTTTAAAAACAACTTGGGAGGGTATTTAGCTCAATACCTCTTGTCTTGATTTCTCCACCACTCTGATCTTGGATCTGGAAACAACCACAGAGGAAACCTCTCATAGTTGGTGTTGGGCTCATCCCAACATTGAATGATAATGTGCACATGCCAAGCAAGGAGGTGACAACAAAGATGAAGGTGGATGATGGATGGATGGCAAGGAGGAAGGAGGGAGTAGAAATCTATGCAAAGACCTTCATCTAAAAGATGTGTTGTTCTAGAGTGAGTGTGATGGGGATGTATAGAACACATGGGCAGTCCAAGAGCTGTCAGAAGATCCTGGATATCCCCAGGGATTGGAGGTGGGGTTCTTGAGGTCCCAGGGAAATGTCCATGCTGCTGGATCCTCCTGTCAATGAAGATATGGGTCCAAGGGCATGCAGTGGAGGAGGTCACTGGGCACAAGGTGGAGGTGGATGGGCCTGACACTATAATGTCCAACCAAGAGGTGAAGAGTAGAGGCAGGTGAGCAAGGGACATAAGACTATGTCCACAAGTCACAAGTACACTCACTTTTGTGCTTTTGCTACTTGCAGTGATGACAAACAGCAAAAGGAGGGCAGGGGAAAAGATAAGAGCAACAGAAATGTTCTTGTGTGAGATGAGGTGTGTATGTCAGTGCAATAGTGTAGAAGGGATGACAGACATAGCACAGGTGATGGTAACATCTGGTGGGGAAGGGAGGGGGAAGGAAGAGGTGAGGATTGCAGCAGAGGATGGAGTTCTGATCAATTGTGAGGCTGATGCTATGTCAAAGCTAAACAACTGAAGAAAGACTAAAACAATAAAGGATGATCATGCTTTGACTAGCAGATATCCCAGATATATTAGCATATAGTAAAAGAGGAAGGAGAACTGGTACTGTACCTAGCAAATATCCCAGATGATCAGAACTGGGGAATAAATGCTAGGAGTTGTATAGTATATATAGTACTGTACTCTAGGGCAGGCTTATGAGCTAGTAAAGGCTGTGCAGTAGAGATAATAATAGCAACCAATCATAAAGAGGATGACTGATGTCCACAGTAAGTGTGAGAATGATTGGTGATACTCTGCAGCAGTCATGAGAAAGCTGAGTGAGCATCCACAGTAACAGTGAGAAAGAGAGTCATAAGTACTTCATAAGCAGGCTGATCAGAGATTAGACAACTTGTGCATCATCAGCCAATAAAAACAAACAAGATGAATGCATGACCATGAGGATCACTTCAATAGATCAGGAGTGATTGTAAGATCTGTAGTGATAGAAACATAAGAGAAATAGGAAAAATCAAGAGAAAAAGAAGGGAAATAATAGTGGCCTGACACAAGCTGAGGAGAGAGCAGAATGAAGTGTATGCAGAAAGATAGAGCAACTGTGCCAAACCAGGTGGTTGTCAGATAGATGATGAGTGCACAATGGGTCACATACCTCAGCAAGGGTAAGAATGCTGAGGTAGTATGGCAAAGATGACTCAAAATTGGAGAGGAGTCTGAATCATATAGAACCAAGAGATGTCCCAAAAGGGAAAGGTAAGAGTCTAATGATGATAAATGAGTTGATGCAAAAATACTGGCTTAGACAGCATATCCAGTGTTGTAAAGTAGATACAAATTGTGACAATTTTGGATTACAGAGGTGGAGTCAGCAGTGGTAATGAGTAGTGATAGAAAAAACATGAGGAGTGAGGATGGATTTATGTGTATGAGGGGATTCTGACATCTGTGTGATGTACCAGGTGAAAACAGCAAGGATGAGGAAGATGTAGATCCTGTTGGTTTTTTCATTAGCTTATGATGCTGATCACACTGTTTACTTATTAAGTATACTTATCTCTATCTCATCTTATTGGTATTTCTTTTCTCTTTATGGTTTGAGCTCCTCTTAAACTCTATCTTGCTCTTGCTATATCTTGTTTGCCTTGTCTTTGTCTCACCTCAGCACTTCTGCTCTCTTAGCTCTCTTCTGACATACCTGCTCTATGCAGCTCTCTCTTTCTTCTGTGTACCCTCTACCCTCTGGTACACATCTTCTCTATCTTACAGATGTGGTCTTAAGGCCCTCTGCTGTCTTACCAAGGCTGTAGCCTTGTCTCCTGCTATAATGGCCCTTGGGCTCTACACTTATCAGTTCTATGTCATTGTGTTTGCTTCCCTTGCTGTGCTGCCCAGTTTCATCAGATCCAAATGAGTATGGAGGCAACTAGTAACATGGTAGAGGATGAGGAGTAGGGAGTTGTGAGTGACAGACAGAGTGAGTATGAGGATGATTTTGAGTGTGAGTGTGAGTGTGAGTGCAAATGTGAGTGTTCCTGTAGGGCCCATAACCTATTGAACAACCAGTAAGCTAGTGCTTAGATCTGCAGGTAATCTGCAAGAAAGAGATGTTCTATATGTGAGGCAAGACTAGACATATATATACATGCCAGCACAGTGAACAGACTGCATGTGACATGTGTGATATGGTGGCTGAGAGGGAGTGCCTGTTGAAAGATGGGCAGTATCACAAATGGCAAATAGATTGTTTGGAGACAGATAGCTTGTAGACCAAGATGTGGTTTAAGTCAGAAGAGAACCATAGTCCAGATGTCATACATGACTGAAAAGATAGATGAGGCCTAGAGGTAGATGAGGCCTGTATGATAAGAGAATATGTGTACCAGATGGTAGAGGGTACACAGAAGAAAGAGAGAGCTGCATAGAGCAGGTATGTCAGAAGAGTGCTAAGAGTGCAGAAGTGCTGAGGTGAGAAGATGATGAGGTAAAGAGGATATAGTAAGAGCAAGATAGAATTGAAGAGGAGCTCGAACCATAAAGGGAAAATAAATACCAATAAGATGAGATAGCAATAAGTATACTTAATAAGTAAACAGTATGATCAGCATCATAAGCTAATGAAAAAACCAACAATGCCAACAAAAGAGGAAGGAGCATATTGTACATACAGATAGCATGATCAACACTTCTTGTCAATTTCTTATTGAAGGAGGTTACTTGGAAAGAGCATAATGACTGTAGAAAGAAGAGAATTGTATTCTACAGGAAGAAATAGTGAGAAAATATACAACATGAATGGCATAGAGAGTAAGTACTGACCTCAGTCTCTTCATAGAAGACTGAGGGAAAAGAAAAGATGCAAAGGAAAATTTCTGTAAGTAATGGGTCTGTCCATATCATCCCTGAGTCTTGTGAGAGGTTCATGTAGTGCAGCCACACAGTCGCATGTTCATGTATTTGCAGTCACATGTGTTTGCTGTTGCACATTGCTGTAAACTCCAACATGCCCACTCAGCTAGTGCACCAGTGGATGCCCATGCCAGAGCAGAACTGCTCATGCTTCTGCTGTGCCAACCCCTTTGTCAGCACATCTGTGACCTGCTCACCCATCAGAATATACTCCAACTCCAGTTCCCTACCAGCATACTTCTCATGTAAGAAATGATACTGCATATCTGTCAGGACACATTTATTTTTCTTTTCATTTTATGATTTCTTTTGTCCTTATCGCTCAAGATCTACACAAGATATCTTATCAGATCATCAGTAGATCTTATCATGATTATACATGACTCATCTCTCACTTGTCATCAGCCTGCTTACTATATTAATATGACACATGTTCTCACAGTTGCTTACAGAGCTTCCCACAGATGCTGTGCAAGTTGCTTATTGATTGTTCACAGGAATGCTGTGCATTCTCTTATGATATGCCTGCCCTACAGTATATACATGGTCCATGCACAGGTTTCCTTTAGTATATATACTTCAGCTGTATCGTAATTACTCTTCAGCTGAATACATCTGGGACATCCATTTGCTAAGCATGATCCATCCCTCTTGTTAGCTCTTCTCCTTCTCTTTTTACATTGTGTGACCTTGCTGGCAAATGTTGGCCTCACAATATCAATGTGTTTGGTATGCACATGAAAGGCTGGATTTTCTGCAATCATGATGGCAGACTGATTGTCAATTCAGAGCATCATAGGAGAGTTGTAGAGTTCACCAAGCTCAGAAAGGAGGGTACAAAGCCAGACAGCTTCTTTTGCCATGTGTGTGCCTGCAACATATTTGGCTTCTGTGCTAGAGAGTGCCATTGAGGCTTGCTTTTTGGAGCTCCATGTGAGGCCGACGCTATGTCGAAGCCAAACAACTGAAGAAGAATGCTAAAACAACAAAAAGGACAATCGCACTTTGACTAGCGGATATCCCAGATATATTAGTATATAGTAAAGAAGAGGGAAGAAGAGTACTGTACCTAGCGGATATCCCAGATGATCAGAACTGGGGAATAAACTGCTAGGAGTCCTATGTATATATAGTACCCTAGAGTGTGCACAGACCATGCAGTACAGTATAGGGCAGGAGAATAAGAAAGTGAAGTAATGACATCATATCTAATAATAGAGGGGACATGTCAGTGCTGACTGAGGCTCTGCAGCAACTATGAGAGTGATTGGTGATACTCCACAGCAGGTGTGAGAAGGATTGGTGAGCATATGCAGTAAGTGTGAGAAAATGAAGTATAGCTAACGATAGAACAGGCCGATCAGAGATCAGACGACATATGCATCATTGGCCAATAAAGACGAAGAGAAAGAGTGCATGACTGTGAGAATCGCTTTGATAGATCAGGAGCGATTGTAAGATCTATGATGATAGAGGCATAAGAAAATAGAGGAAAATGAAGAGAAAAATAGGGAAAATAATAGTGGCCTGACACTCCAGCTAATCATGCCATCAGTGAGAATGAAGACATATCTGGAGATGGATTGCCTGTCATTGATGTTGGCTGCCCAATCAGCATCAATGAAGCCTGTTAACTCACCAGGGGAGTTGCCATCAAAGAGGAGCATATGATGTGCCATGGTGTGTAGATACCAGAAGGCACAATTTAAAGTGCAAAAATGCATGTCACCTGGTGTTGCAGTATGTTGGCTGAGTATGCCAATGGTGTACACTAAGTCAGGTCATGTCCCTAACATTGTGTACATGAGTGCACCCACTGTGCTCTGGTACCCATGAACATCTGCTGTCACCTCTGGGGTGTTGAGCTTTGCAAGTTGCTTGTTTTGGAGCAATGGGGTGACCATGGGGCACATGTTGTGGTGACCATACCTGTGAAGAACATTATTGATATATTTCTCCTGAGAGAGGATGATGGTCTTGTGTTGGTGATCCCATGTGACCTGCATGCCAAGAATCCAGCCAATTTTGCTGAGGAGGGTTATGTTGAAGGAATGTTTAAGTGCTGCCTTTGCATTTTCTATTTCATTGATACTGTGTGAAGCAAGTACAATATCATCAACATAAATTGTGACAATGCATATGAGCTTGCCAGATGTGTCATGTTTTAGAAAGATGGAGTGGTCAGCATTGGAGTGTGTATAACCTAGCACTTCAAATTCCTTTTTGATGCATTTGTACCAGACTCATCCACCTTGGTGTGTGCCATAAATGGATTTTCCAAGGTGCCAGACCTTACCTGCTGAGGGTTTGAATCTGGTGGGTGGCTTGAGATAGATTTCTTCTTCAAGCATGCCATTGAGGTAGGCTGCCTTTATGTCCATCTGGTGAACTTCAAAGTCATGTTTGGTGTTGGATCTGCTTTGATCTTATCAGGCTGTTACGAGGCACTTGCTTTGGCACCTCATAATGTGTTTCTTTTTCTTTTTTCTCTTACTTACTATAGTAAAGTGTAGTATTATTACTACAAGTGTGAGCTTAGCTCCACTTTACTTAGTAAGGACTTATCATTTTTCTTTTCTCTTTTATAGTACTTAAGTATTTACATACTTAAGTGTGAG